>JAOUQT010006473.1:0-12383 GCA_025769995.1 Xyliphius kryptos | reverse complement strand
TTAATTAACTAATTAAACACAAAATAAGTTAATTAACTTAGACAAAAAACAAGGAAGAAGCGCCGAGCTTCTTACATTAATTGGTCTTCTAGCTATTTATTATACGCTCAATTTCCTTTTTCCAGTAATTTATTGCTATTTGTCCCAACTTTTTGGGGATTTGTTGACACTGTGAATTTTTGAATCAACATATTTCTCCTTTAAAATGTTACATTTACTCAGATTAAACTTTTGATCCGTCATCTATTTTCCGAATAAAATACTGACATTTGCCATATTCACATCATTGCATTCAGTTTTTATTCACAATTTGTTTAGTGTCCCAACTTTTTTTTTTTTAAATTTGTAATTTGGCTTATAAATGGGCATTGAGTTACTGAAGAATAATGCACTAAAACTACCCACACATTTCTTTTTTTTAGACCTATGCAAGAAGTTACACACAACAGTAGACCACACAATTTGTAAAAAGTGTGCACTCCCCTCGTCTAATTTTGCTCTTTCTCTTTATTTGAATAATGAACTTTCTCTCTGTCTTAACAGAAATGCGGGGTAAAACAGGCTGACTTTAATTTAGAAGAGGCATTTAGTTCAAGTGATTGAAACTAAACTTGAGCTTGTTAGCAACAGGCCCACACTCATGTAATGGCATAAAAAAAGTTACACAGTCACCCAGACTAGAGAAACATCCTCTACTCTGGCCTCTCTTATGCCATAGCATGACAAAATTACACGGGGAAAAGGTGTGTGAGACTATGTATTTGAAATCAGCTATCCAACATCAAAATAGCAAACAGTACCACCAGATTTTTTTTTTTCTGCAATGACTCATCTGCATTAAGCATTTCACAGCAGTTACGCAATTTAATTATTCACCAGAAATGTTTTAGCACTTCCAATCAGTAGCTTCATGACATCATGAATATTCATAACAATGCTGCATAGTATATCTCCTTCTATACCTATAAATGCCAAAGCCCTCACTGACTCACTAATTCTAATTCTCACATTACACGAGTACCTGAATGGCTGAAATTTGGCATTATGATTCCAAATAATGTCCTTGCAAAAACTAAGTATATAAAACCTTCCTATGTTCAATGGTTTGTTTCATATCGCCATCAGACACAAAACTCCACAAGGGTTACATTGGGGTCTTTCTGAGTACCTACAGATCTGAAATTTGGCTCTTTTAGTCCCCATCATGTGTTTGAAAAAAATAACTCATCAACCAACCCGAGACCCCTCTAGTGTTACAAACGGGTTCTCTATTTATCATGTTCAATTGTTCGTCTGCTATTACCATCAACCCCAACACCTTGGATGGACTGGGGTCTTCGCGATTAAACACATGGCTAAAACTTATACCTTATCCTGTTCTTGGAAAAATGGATAAATTCAAGAAAGTCACAGCATGGAGACCGGAGTCACAACAGATTTTTTTTTAAATTGCCACTAACCTCACTCTATAATAATGTGTTAATTTTAAATATAATGTATGAACTCCAAAATCATTACTCATTCAAAAACAATTTTGTTTCAACTTTCAGGTTGTCATGAAGTTCTGCACCAACGCTGAGCTCTTGTTAACTTGGCTATAAAAAACGGTAGTCAGGGTATCGTAGAATACCACTAGACATGTCACAGTGTAGATAATGACCTTGGAAACCATTGCAGTATACAGTCATTTTATTTTTACTAATATTATTAATAAGTACACTTTATTTCAGAGTATAGCTGATATTTACTTTGAGTCAACTGTTTGTTGACTCAGGTTGTGCTTAGTTTATATCACACATTGCAGGTGGAAAGTTATTTTAGTGTGTGAATGAATTGCAATATTCTCTGATTTTGAAGGCTATTCAAATAAAAAGGCAAGCCAAAAGAAAAGGTTTGGCTGCATTTAGAGCAACATTAGAATATCTTAATCTTTTTTGTGACCTCAACCAAATCCTGATTCCCTGGGGGCAACTACATCATATTTAGATGAGCGGAAAAATTCAGAGCTTTCCTCATTTCCATATGAACAGTAGGAAGGAAGCTTGCAAATCTTTTGTTCATTTTAATTCAAGAATGACTTGGTCCTGTATTGTTATTAGAAACAGTGCAACAGACTTTGGCTGTCTTTATACCCACTTCTCCCAATATTCAGTCTGAAATTAACATCAGAATGAGTATTTTTTAAGACCAAAGAATCGAACAAGCCCTCATGGGTACCGGTGCTCCATGAAGTGCTGTTACCCGGGCAACAAAGTGGAGCAAAAGACAGCGCCTTATCAATCAATTAGCAACGTCTCCGAGCTCCAGGGTTACAGTTCCGTCTTCTCCCGTTTATCAAATTCATTATGGCCTTGGCTGGAAAGCTACCAATTTAACTTTGCACACAAAGTAATAGCTTTTCTAGAAATCAGGACTCTGTAATAAGACTTTTGTAGTAAAATTGTCCTTGATTGAAACACAAGCCACAAGAAGTGAAAACCTAAAGAAAGATAATGCATTCGGGACCATAGTTGCAAATTTTTGGCATATTCCTCTATTGTCAGTCTATATTTTCTCTTTGGTATTTTTTTTATCTCTAAATTTCGAAACACATCATTACTTAAAGTGGTTGTTTCAAAATGTTTCTGGATGTGAGTGTGTGTGATGTCCTGTTTGAAAGAGGCACTTAAACACCCAGTGATATTTCCAGGAAAACACGGGCTTAAGTATATACAAAGAATAAATAAAGTTTTGTTAGAATCTTGTTAGCTCGGGACCGGTTTGCACCTTTTGTTACTGACAGTGGTTGAACACATTCTCTTCCTACTGGCTTTTCTTTGGTTTCATTTTTACTACCACAGGCAAAAAAAGACATTTGATTCAGCTACTTACAGTTGGCACAAAATATATGCAAATGTTTTAATTGCTTTTATGTCTTTGTGCCATGGTCAGGGTAATAAAGCATCTACCAAATACAAATGGGTTTCTGTTCATAAATATTTGCTAAGCCTCAAAAAAAAAAAAAAAAATGTAGGTGACATACTGTAGACATAATGTAGGTTTTACTAAAACAATGTAAGACTTGGAAAAAAAATTCAAAACAATTTCACCCAAAACAAGTAACTGATTGATCGAGCCTTTGAAGTATTTAAAAAGAATAAATACTTGGCTTAGTGGTTCGCATGTTCGCCTCTTGGTGCTGGGGATTCCCGGTTCAAATCCCAATCTGTTTCCAAGTTTCCATGTTCTCCCCTTGTCCGCGTGGGTTTCCTTCGGGTTCAGCGGTTTCCTCCCACAGTCCGAAAACATGGATTCAAGGTAAATTGGCTGCTGTAAATTGCCCTTTCAGTCTGTGTGTGTGAGTGTGTGCCCGGCGATAAATTAGTGCCCTGTCCTGGGTGTAAATGGCCAGTGCCAGAGAGGGACATGGGGAACCCCCATGCGACCCTTGTAGAGAATTGGAAGAGAAAGTGGAAGATAATGAACTAATGAATGAATAAAGAAAAAGAGCTATTTTGGTTAAAGGGGCATAAAACAATGATAGCCTGCAGCATAAGCTGCTTGTGAAAATAAAGGATAAATATTAATTTATCTCACTCACAAAAGTGAGTTTCAATTTTACTATGATACAGGTATAACCTCGCACCAGCAGTCACAATGGACTTACATGTCACCCTTGAATTTAATCGACAATGGCCTTTAGAGCTCTCTCTCACTCACACACACAGTAAAGTGTCACTCACTCACCGCCTGTGCTATTCCTTCCCACTGCATTGAGTCATCAGTTTTCCAGTCCATTAGTCACACGACGTCAAACAATGTCATATCATGTCAGTAAAGTATGGGTGAGTGTGGTTAAAAATGCTCATCTACACCACAAGGCTCAGACATATAAACCAAAGCCTGTATATTGGGCCTGCTTTAGTCTTTACATTTATGCTTTAGCTTTGTGGTAGCATGAAATGTTTATTGAAAAAAATATATATAACCATGACACACTTACACTTCTACAGTTGGTAAATATGACACAGCAGGCCTGAAATCAATTAGTTGCACCCAAGTCTTTCAACAGTCTCCTTCAACATTTTAATCAAGATTTTATATAGGACGAACACATTAAGTATGGGAATAATTTATTGTGTGGATTGATTTCACAGCTCTATTTCATTACCCTAAAAGGTCGAAATCATCAATTTTCCCCACTTGTTTAATTGTTTTATGTGTGTGGGAGGGTAGGGGTCTTATATAAAGCATAACAACAGGTAAAAGTGAAAACAATATTTCTCTTTTGCAAAGGGTTAAAAGGCAGGGGTATTAGAAGATAGGTATTCAGCATTGCATACTGTGTTAGCTAAGTGTGTTCTATCCAAGTGTATTACACACTATCACTTACACTGTCCTTGAGAGACCTGAAAAGTCGTAGAGAGACTAAACTGTCTACATGATTGTGTTGAAGAAAGGAATTAAGCACTGGAGTATTCATACTGATGGGCAAAAACAATCCTTTGATGATCATACCTTCAAATATTAAGAAAAGAAAAACAGAAAAAAACACTTATTTTAAATTCTTTTGAAAAGCCCTAAAATACAATTAAGAAAGCATCACTCATCTTTGGATTTATCTCAAGAAAAATAATTTTCCCATTTGTCAATGCATCACAAGCGCAATCTTGTAGATGACCCATACAGTTACTGCGTCACAGTTTTAGACTTTATTTGTCATACATCTAAATTATATTCACATCATCTAAGCCTATCCATCCAGCCTAGTGCACATGTTCGTTTTATTTGATTTAATTAAATTGTAAAAAATTTAAAATGAATTATGTTCTGTGTAATTTAGAAAATAGACATGCTTTGATGTCTGTTGATTATTTTAACTGATGAATTTAGAAATAAAATAGTTATAGTTCTTGCATAATTATGTATGGCCTTTAATGCTGGCAGAAAGGAAATCTTGCTTTCTTTATTTAACTCTGAATTGTGCATTATCTATAGAAGACAAATAACTGTCATCCTATTAAAAAATCAGTAATGTTATTGAGCAGTGAGGTTGTGAGTATTTAGAAATTTTAGCAGGGTGAAAGCAATAAAATTACATCCACAATTTGGAGAAAGAAAATGCGTTCAAGAACTTGAAAGTACATGTAGATCTGCCACACAGTGCAATTTGTTTGTGAACACAGGAGCATTTTAAATGTATTTGAATTTTAAAAACTCAGAAACGAATTAATTCCTGAAGCCTAGATCCAGAGTCTGTTCTTCGAATGTTAAGCGAGCATGCAAGTTAAATCTTACATCAATCTATTAATTACTGTGTTTATAAGCAGCACTTTGGGGAAATTTTGGGGAGGTATGTAAAATGGGGAATACCTTCAAAAAATCTATGTGGAAAGAAAACCTACCTGGTACCTTTGTACCTCTGTAAATAATAATAGCAATATTAGGTAAGTACAAAGTAAAATTGTGAGTAATGGAAAAGTTGGTTGACAAAACTTATAATGTATCTGTGGCAGGATCACCACACTTGACCCGCTCCCCTTAAGGAACTTGTGCGCCCTTTAAAAATGGGAGCTTGACCAACCACGAACTGGAAGGACAGAGCTATAAAAGAATGACATTAAAAACCCAATGTTCTTGAATGTAGTTGTGTAGGGTGTCTGTCATTTGTTGGTGTAAAATCCTGACCCTCCGGTCCTCTATTCCTATATTCACACATCGTATAACCTAAAAGTTGCACATAAAAAAGTAAATGCAGCAGGTGTGTCAATTATTTTAATCAATATGAAAACCAGGACCAAGTTACAGTTTTGCTACACAAAACAAACTTTACATTCACTTTACATAAGTGTTTTTCACAAGTATTTGTTGTTTCTTTAAAATGTATTTTATGCCACAATGCTACACTATCAATAAAGTCCTAAAATATAATAGAAATTCAAGGATTCAAGGAGGCTTTATTGTCATTTTCATCACATGTAGCATGTCACAAAAAACTAAATTATGGCCCACGGGCCCAGAGTAACTCTTTAAACGTTTTAAGCTAAAAAAAACAATATGTACATACGTCTTATATATATATAAGACAGAAATTAAATATGTTTCATTTGTATGTCTACCATAAACAGGAAAACTCTTAGGACCACTGCTTTGACACCGTATACCTTTTACTGAAAATAATGTAATAAATATAAAATGAAAGTTCAGACTTTTGTTCTATATAGCTTGTGTTATTTCCATGTACTAATGCGTGTCGTCATTTCCTTTTTTTTGTATTCCTGGCTTTGTCTTCTAATAAACGCTATTTGCTTATACCTGGCATCACGGATTCATTCTGTGCTTCAGATGCTCCCACACGGGTTGAACCTCGCAAGCGTGACTAGTGCAACACACATATTGGAGCATTCCTGCACCATGGTGGTAGTTTGAGGAGATTGTGTCCCGTGATGAAATGGGCATTGAGGAGGGATTTGAATCTGATGATGACTATCTTGAATACTTTCTGGCTGTACACATCCGCCTAGCTTATACACTACTTATTTCCTCCGGGCTACTTCCCAACTTTACCCGGTGCATGATAAAGCATCCACCCACACTCGTGAACAGCAGCTAAACTCAAGCTAAGGTTCTGAGGTAAGTGCGCCTCTCGGAGTAAGCACATGTTCCAGAACAAACCAGTAGATTCAATTCGGACTCTGAGTCTACACTGCAAGTCACTTGCAGACAGACACCTCCCCATCTACCCAGAGTTCGATTCGTCTGATTCATGCACCTCTCTTCGGGACTCGGTGACTAACGTGGCTCACGCGTTTGTTGGCTGTGGTTGCTTCTTTGTGTTTTTTGTGTGTCTAGGATGTTAATTCTTTGGCTCAGGTGAGGGAGGAAGAAGCCGGGCAGGGTCTCGACCAGTGTTTTTAAGTGTCCGAGACACTGCATAACCACTGTTGCCCGGGCAGACGCACCCCTGAGCCCTGCTAAAGAATCTTGTGCCAGCCAGTGGGTAAGCAGCTCCCCAGCCAACCAGCCTGTAAGAGCTTCTAAGCCAGCCACCCTGTAAGCGGCTTCCACACCAGTGCGCCTAAGGATAACCCCTAAAGTCAGGTCGCCTGAGGGTTCGCTAAAGGGTGACCCTAAGATCTATTTGCCAGAGGGCGACCCCCGGGGTCAGTTCACCAGAGCGCAGCTCCCAGATTTGTTGGCCCTAGGGCAGCTCCCAGACTTCGCCAGAGTGATCTAGCACTCCTTACCTTTGCTTTGTTTGTTTGTTTTCTTTCAGTTAATTAACTAATTAGTCTTTATTTGTCTCATTAGTTTAGTTATTTAACTGCTTTCTGTTATTCATTTTCATTCAGGTGTTGGGGACTTTTGTTTTATATAGTTTGTTTTTCCATTAGTTTTGCATACTAGCTAACTTAAAGTCACATATAGTGGGTCCTGTTGTTTTTATATTTTTGGCTTTGTCTTCCAATAAACACATTTTGATTATACCTGGCATCCTGACTCCATTCTGCACTTCAGAAGCTCCCACATGGGTTTGACAGTAACACTGTGCGTTTTCACATATACAAAACATTGTACACAAGAGGCTAAAAAGCAATAAAACCTTCTTTTAAGTCTATTTCGTAATTGCTGAAAATGTAAAAGTACTAATGGGTAACATAAGGCAAGTCATGCGAACCTATTTGAGAAATTATGGTATTCCTCGATTAACTTAATTAGTTGTGTAAAGCAGATTTCTTGCAAATATTAAAAATGTTTAACCTCATAAGTATATAAAAAAAGCAAACAAGTAATAATTATAGCAATGTGTCATAATTAAATCCAAGAATTAACAGTGGATTTATCCTGTGTAATGAGAAAACTGACTGATGTTAAGATACAATAAATGAAGGAAAGCCCAGATACACAAAATACAAGCTGATTACTCAACCGACATTTTACAAATTAGTATATCATCTGACATAGCAATACATTATCTATGCTTGTTTAAGCACTGTTCAAGTAGCAGAATTACAAATGACTTGTTAGCATTGCAATTAACTTCCCATGCATCGATATGAGTATATTTGCTTTCTTATGGTTAAAGCCAGTATTCAGTTATTCTCTCACCTGTATGTCTAGAAATAAGTGTGTTCATAAATATTCAAAGAATAAAACAAAATCAGTATTAAATCCTCACTCAATTCACCTGTGTTAAAATGAAAGAGAGAAATTTTTTTTTTGGATAAAAACAGCCATGTAAACAGCTCAATGCATAACTGTGCCTTCCCACGCGGTTTTAGATTGCCAATTAGGATACAAGCATGTACCATGCGTTTGAGCCTAGCTTCATTGTTGCAGGTTGGTGATTTTGACTTGGTGTGAGTGGCCATGTTTGCAAAGCTCTGCAGCACAATAATACTGATGCTGTAAACATATTTATCATCAACTACAGTCTCCGCATAAAGTGCCATTATTAATATGTAGAGATTTAGAAATGGATGAAGCATAATCACAATTTCTACATTTTGTAATATGTATGATATACAGCTATATGAATAATGCTCGTGAAAACAGCCCATAGCTACGAGTAAGTCTCACTGAATGCTGAATGATGTGACTGGCTGTGAATTCATCACAGCTGATTTGGAAAACAGCTCAGGTTTTATGTAAATTTGTCTTATGTCACTTTCACATCTACACAAAGAGCTGAAACCTGAAAAGATAATATGGTTTAAATAAATATGGTGATGGGGGAACAGTACCTAAAACTTTGTAGCCCTGTGCTCGAGCAGTAATTTTTTATTTTATTTTTTTTCCACTGAAAACACATTTTGCTTGTGAACAATTTCCTCTTTTACATTTTTGTGTGTTTTGATGTCATACACCATGATGCAAACCAAAAATCTTTGGGGCAGGTCACAGGCCAACTCCCCACAAGAATACCTCTAAAAAATGTTTCTTTAACCCTTTTAGGGACACTATTATAGCAATCTATTATTAGACTCTTTTACGTTAACATCTGTTAAAAATAAAGAGAACAAAGATTACACAACGATTATTCTCTACTCAAAAAAATATAAGGGAACACTTAAACAACACAATGTAATTCCAAGTCAACCACACTTCTATAAAATCAATCTGTCCAGTTAGGAAGCAACACTGTGAATCAAGTCATCGGCTGTTGTGCAAACAGAACAGACAACAGGTAAAAATGAGTGGCACTTAGCATGACAACCCCTATATTTTGTCAGTTCTCTCACAATAGAGGTAGCATGAGGTTGTGTCTATAACCCACACAAGTTGCTCAGGTAGTGCAGCTCATTCAGGATGGCACATCAATGCGAGCTGAGGCAAGAAGGTTTGCTGTGTCTGTCAGCACGGTGTCCAGAGCATGGAGCAGATACCAGGAGACAGGTCAGAACACCAGGAGACATGGAGGGGCTGTAGGAGAGAACATCCCCTGCCTCATCAGGAGCATGGCAAGGCGTTGTAGGGAGATTATACAGGCACGTGGAGGCCACACACACTACTGAGCCTTATTTTAACTTCCACTGAAATTTCCACTGAAGTTGGATCAGCCTGTTTGAATTTCAGACTTTCATGGGATAATAATTTTGATTTACAGTTTGATAATTTTTGTTATTTTGTTCTCAACACATTCCACCATTTACTAAATAAATATTTTTAACTAAAACATTTGAATCATTTATACTAGAATGTGTTATTTTAGTGTTCCCTTTATTTTTTGAGCAGTGTATATTATAGCATGCACTTATTGTTTATTTGAATTTTTTCTTTCTTCAAACATTGCATGTCATTACAAATTCAAGCAATCAGAAATAAACACTTGACATGACAGTAGAAGTTTGGTTTTGCAAGTTGCAATTTAAGTCATGTACCTTTTGATGTAAAGTCATATAACACTGAGCCTTTGTTAAGTTTTTCATAAACTTAAGTAAACCTTGTTCGGAATTATAATTATATGCCTTAATTTATATAATTTTATATATATATTTGTAAGTTTTATTAAATTAAATGCAATTTAACTAAAGCAATATTGAATACATTAGGGCAAGTACACTGTGACAGAAAAGCAGTGGTGCTAGGGGAGAAAATGTGGAGCTGACACCTTGATAAATTCATGCAGTTTTTTCTAAGCTGTAACAACTGGTGCTGTTGGGAGATAAAACTATATAACAACAGGAGCAGATCTACCAGCCAACAGCTATATGTTTATTCTTCCATGCATTATCTTACAGATAAATCATCGGAGGGTTCCCAAACACATCCAGGGGAGAACATTTTGGGCACTGGGCAAATACACCCAGAACAGGGGGCCAATCCATTGCTGGGCACACACTCACTCACACATTTACACAAATAGATTATAATGGAAATTCAGAGCAGCCAATTTACCTTGAATCCATGTTTTTGGCATGCAGGAGTAAGAGAACTGGAGAACCCAGAAAAAACCCATGCGGACAATGAGAGATTAGTATTTAAACTTGGAATCCCCAGCACTGAGAGGCGAACATGCTAACCACTAGCCTTGTCACCTGCACCTGTAAGTGCAAGTTTGATTTGAAGTCTTTGGGAGTTTTTGTAATAAACCCCTATTCAGATTCACTTTAGCGCTTTTTTGGACTCTGTTTAAGACACTGCACAGGCGGCAGGTTCATGCCATTGACATTGACGCTTACTAAATCTGGCTCCTTTTAATTTTTTTTAAAATGTTTTTCTTTCCACTCTCAACTTGGCTTGGTCTTTGGGAATTCTGGCTTTAAAAAAAAGGATCCAAAGCTGCTTTGATACAATACACTTTTGAAGTTGAACCTGACTTATATGTCTACATATCTCAGAGGAAAAGTGTGGCTGCAATTGACACATCGGTGTAGCTCTGTATCAGTATTCCAGACTTAATACCTTTTAATTTTTAAAAAGAAACTCATTTTGTAGTTACTAATTGATTAGCGTTAAGAAAGAACAAGGTTTAATTAGGGATTAGCAGAATTCTTGGCACATGCTTGTGAGGCGCCTTATTTAGATACAAGGCAAGACCAAAGGAAGCAGGAAGTGGTGAGTAAAATGCTGCTTCTTTAACAGGTAAAAGAAGTATCTGCAATCAAAAGATATCTAAGGTACTTATGCTGAGTTTGTACAAAAATCACTACTTTGTGCTTTCCCTCCCAATCTGTGGCATTAGCTTCATCAATCCTATAAAGCAGAAACAAGATCAGCCTTGATTTTACTTGTTCACTTTTTGTGTTATTTTAAAAATCCATCTAGAATGTGTTTATAAGTCTACTGTCAATATATAACACTAAAATCTCCTTGGCATAATCTCAAGCACCATATGTCAAAACAGTGGAACAAATCTATTTGAACCAAACAGCAGAACTGATATGGACATGATAAAATCTCTGAGAGAAAAAACAAAGGGTTTTACTTTTGAAAAAGTCAGTAGCAGCTTTCTTTTAATCTTTATCATAATGAGCTAAACCTACTTTAAGGAAAGTACAGCCCTAGGTCTATCTTATCCCAAGACAGAAACTCTTACATGCACCATCAAGAAATATTGAACTCAATTTACCCAAATATAAACAGCACAGATGATCTGTACTAAAATGAGGTAAATGCATTGGCAAAATAGAAGATACCGTATTTTAAGAAAAAAGCAAAAGGTTTAACTCTTACTTGTTTTTATTTAATTCAGCATACTATTAAGACTTACTATCCTAGACACCTAATAAATTCCCTGCTTTAATACCTATCTCAAGTAATTTGCAAACAATTATTAGTCAGGTTAATAGTAAGTGATGGGTACTAAAATTACATTTATGAAATAAATAAAATATTATACTGATTATATCATTTGTATTAAACCTATGATAACACTTTTAAATTAAAATGCAAACCAAAGATTTTCAAATGAAATATGAAGCCTATAGCTTACACTGGCAATTTGCATAAGATTATTTAAGGCTTTAAAAAGCAATCATGGTTTTCTACAAAATAAGAGTTCCAAGATGTAGTTCTAAATAAAAGCAACTTCAGCTGATAAAACTCCTTAAAGTACATCCTGTACATGACATTGTGTCACCACTAAACTGTAAAAATAGAAGGATGTAGAATGAGTGTAGGAGAATGCCATTGGCTCAAGTGGTGGGGAAAAAAAATTCAAGGTTTTTTTTTTTTTTTTTTTTAAGTAGAAATAGCACAATAAATATAGTGGCCTAGGTAAGTTTACAAAAATACGAGCAACATTTAGACCTGGACTAAAATTTATTTCAAATATTATTATTAAATAATAATAATAATAATAATAATAATAATAATAATAATAATAATAATAATAATAAGTTGATTTATATAGCTCCTTTCCGAGCACCCAAAGACGCTTTACATTATTAAATGAAAGTTTT
>JAOUQT010006434.1:0-12385 GCA_025769995.1 Xyliphius kryptos | reverse complement strand
CCCAGATAGGGACTCGAACCGGGAATCCCCAGCGCTGAGAGGCGAACGTGCTAACCACTAAGCCACCGTGTCGCCAAGACAATAATACAGGGCACAATTTACAGTTATCCTTAAATAAAATCCAAAAAAGGGCTACAAGGATGATTTCTGTTGGAACCGAATTTAGGTTATTTTACAATTCGTTTTTTAAATTTATTTCTTAGGGATGAAGTGGGGATGAAGCGAAGTGATATAAAGTGATCTATTTGGCCTACTGTGGCCTCACAAGAAGACCTAACGATTATTTACCTCTGTGCAGTGGTGCTGATTGCATCAATGACCTCCATGATGCGATGCAGGGCTGAATCAGCTCCAATGGTCATGTCTGTCCCACAGAAATCATTATCGATGGAACCCACGAGGCCGACAATATTCAGATGTGTATACTGCTGAGCCAAAGAGTCAGTGATTCTCCCTTTAATAGAAAAAAACGGGGTTTTTATTAACACCTATGAAATTATCCACAAGGTTAAATTAAAGTGTCCAGATGATTGGACACTGGAGACCTTTGTTGAGATCTGGCTGCTAATTTAAACTTGACACAAAGAGATTTAACTTTTAGAAAGCATGTGTTGAACAAAGCAAACAACGCAGACATTGCTGCCGATTCATTTAAGTAAGTCATGTGTAAATGTGTCTAACCGCAAATAAACAAAAGGATTAGCAACCATGGAGCTTAAACAGAAGTCACTGAGAGGCCGTCAGACAAAAGTGAAAGCTTTAACTCAAACGCTTTGGCTGCATCCTAAGGTAGTGGATGTGTCACCAATACCAATCAGATGTACCGCTTCCTTTTTACCATACTGAAAATAATCATTCTTTTTAAATATTTTTAAATGTGGCAGATAAATTTACATAAAGGCATTAAGATCTTACCTTCCTCCACCAGCTGTGCCAACAGGCCACTCCATTCATTTTGGAAAATGTTGGCACCGGTGAGGCTGCCATCTCCACCACAGACACACAGGTTAGTGATGCCACGCTGGACCAAGTGGAAAGCAGCAGATAAACGACCCTCCCGTGTAGTGAAGTCCTTACAGCGGGCACTGCCAATTATCGTTCCACCCTAAAATGACAGATTGCAATATATTTTATTTGAAAATAACTAGCTTGCATACATATAAATCTTTACGGGTGGCAGTGGTGCAGTTGGTGATTCTGCCTCACAGCAAGGTGTGAAGCCTGCATGAGGCAGTCATAGGCTTATGGTAAAGGAATCAGCTTTGCAAACTGAAGGTCCTGGTTTGATTGCCGGTCGCACCAAGTATTATGGCTGAATTGCCATGGTGCAAGTAACCTAACCCCTAATTGCTCCTGGGCGCTATGAATTAAATACCACTGCTCTGGGGATGCCTGCTCACTTCACTCCATCTGTGTATTTCTGCAAGGATGGGTTAAATGTGGATTTCAATTAAGCACAGTCTGCAAGACACACTGCTAAAAAACTAGACGGAACACTTAAACACAATGTAACTCCAAGTCAACCACACTTCTGTGAAATCGCCCTGTCCAGTTAGGAAGCAACACTGATTGTGAACCAATTTCACTTGCTGTTGTGCATATGGTACAAACAACAGGTAGAACGTGTTATTTTAGTGTTCCCTTTATTTTTTGAGCGGTGTAGATCAATTTACTTACTTTATCACTTATAAGAACATTGTGATTAAAAACCTGCCAAAACTTTAATATATGGCTCATCCCACTGTGACAACTGTCTGCAAGTGTAAGTTAAAATGAAATCAGCTTAATGTGTTGACCATCCTTAACACAAAAGGTGCATATATTTATTTACATTGATATAGAAAAGCTAAGATCTTATTGAGCAAATGAGCTGCCATAGCCTGACTGTTTGCAGTCCCTTACACCTCGGGCACCACAGAATCACAAGAGCATGACAAAGTGGACGTGACTCAGAACAAGTACACATCCTGTAGCTGCTCTGTGAGAGGAATGAATGTGGACGGTTCTGTTAATCACTACTGTAATCTCTTAGATTTAATCTCTGCCCTTACGCTCTTAATCCAAATTTTAACCATACAGTGCTGTCCTTAAAAATAAACTTAAAGGGGAAAAAAAAAAAGTTGTTACCAATTGGATGATGTTGCTGACACTTTGCCAGTTTGCCAGTTTGATGTGGTCACCACCATCCACAAGTCCTTGATAGCCCTTAAATGAAAGACAGGTTCACTTAAGATGGTTGTAAACCTTTACAATTACAAGAAATTTAAAGAAAACATCCAAATAATTAAACATAAGCCCCATTTTCCGATAATCAGTAGTTATTTTTACATGGGACAATATTTTTTAAATTAATGCAGTACTTAAATCAGCAGCATTTGCAAACGTGAGTAAAAATGCAACAGTGAAAACTGCTTGTTATATATTTTTTATTATACGTTATTTATCATTTCAGAATTGGATTTTTTTACAAATTCTGCCTGGCTTCTCCTTATGCCTACCTCACACAGCTCCCTATCGGTGAGTGATTAACATGGTCTAATGGTAATGGTAAGACTGACTGTCCTGGTTTTAAAAAACTAATAATTTTTTGTTAAAAAATTACATGACTTACCTCATATATAAGGTAAACTTTGGCACCAACATAAATTCCCATGCGAGTAACAGCCCGAACTGCAGCATTCATTCCTGCAAATTGGCGCATAAATATTCATTGTATCATTTTTTTAAAAGTTAAAGCTCAAAAAATATACCAGTAACTTAGCGGTCACTAGCACTGGGACTTCTGTTCTTTGCAGTAGCCATTTAAATCTGAAACATTCAGTCTTGACCTGACCTTATTTCATCCTCCACAATAATTTATTGTTGCTTTAGTAAATGTATTCTCTCAAAAAGTCTGAATTAAAAAAACTTAGTTCGACCGGCTCAGCGTCACAGAGGCTGTGTCTGCACCACCACCACCACCACCACCATATAAATGTCAGTACTTCCTCATGTAGCTATAGTCCTCATAATTCCCTCGTACATTAAAGTTAAAGTGGATTGAGGTTAACTGTCAAGATCACCTCATTATTTTAGATTCATAAGAGGTTCCCAAGCCCATCCATGAGACAACATTTTGGGCAATGGGCATATACACCCAGGACTGGGTGCCAATCCATTGCAGACACACACTATATAGGGGCAATTTAGAGGAGCAAATTTACGTTAAATCCATGTTTTTGGACCTGAATAGTACCTGATCTGTGGTAATCCTGACCATTCAAGGACAACTTAAATGGGAATTAATCTACAAAAAAGTATTTAGAGAAACATATGGACGTCTGTGATTACAAAACTAAAGTCCATTTATAAGGTAAGTGGAGCTTATCAATGGACAGAGAATGTAGAAATAACGAATTTAGGTGTATTTCTGTTTACAGGAAGGTGATCAGGTGGGTACCTGATTCGTAACGCCCCACAGCACGTGCACAGTTGTACGTGACAGAAACGCGTTACGTAAGCATTCTGATACAATCGTGTCTATAATTTTAATACACTTTAGAGAGCGAACTCCACCAATAATCCCGTCGTAAAGCTGGTGTGAATCAGTTCCAATGCTTTAGAAACTCGAGAAGTAAAGTCAATCTTAAACATGATGTTGATGTGAACACTAAATCTGATTTAAAATGCCAAAACGTCACTGAGCGACCAAAAGTTCTGCTGTAAACAATTGAGGTCCCTGGCTCTGATACAGCCTGCGCACCGTGAATGAATAAAATGGCTGACAGCAATGGAACAAAACATTTCCAACGACCGATTTGAAGAGTTTTGTGCAGTTTGGAGGATTCTACCTTGCGCATCTCCACCGCTCGTAAGAACAGCAATGGCTTTTCCAGCCCCTGCCATCCGCAGCTTCTCAAAATCCACCAACATGATGATGATACCAGTTTGTGGGACCAGTCTCCACGCCGATCACTTGTTGAATATCCAAAATCCAGAAGCAAAAACCGACCCAGAACCCCGTGCTTTCAGTCCGACTGCCACTTCTACCTCAAACCGCTATTTGTGGAGAACCGAGCTTTTCAGCGTTCAGCATTCAGAGCAGACATGGCTGTGCAGCCCCGCCTCTCGTCTCCTCTGCACGCTTTCTTTTCTCAAAGCACTTCGTCTGGTTAATTATTTTCCAAAGTCAGTGCACTGTTGCATTTTCTCGCTTTACATTATTTCGAATTCAATTGCTTATTTACTTAGTGTAAATAAGGACTGTATGAAGATACCAATTATTAAGTATTGTTCTTGGAGTCATATCAGAATATGATTTATTGGTCAAGTGTGTTGTACACACAAGGAATGTGATGTGTTCGATGTTGGCCCTAGTATTTTACAAATATCAATATACAATAAACATATTTACCGTAGAAAAACTATATACAGATTTAAAACAGACAATATACTGTATACACCTGCACAAAGGCTTAGTGGTTAGCACATTCGCCTCTCATCGCTGGGGATTCCCGGTTCAAATCCCAATCTGGGTGGAGTTTCCATGTTCTCCCCGTGTCTGCGTGGGTTTCCTCTGGGTTCTCTGGTTTCCTCCCACATTTCAAAAACGTGGATACAAGGTAAATTAAATGCTCTAAATTGTCCCACATAGTGTGTGTTTCTGTGTGTAGCTGTGTGAGTGAGTGTGTGCCCAGCGATGGATTGGCACCCTGTCCTGGGTGTATTTGCCCAGCGCCTGAGACGTTCTCCCCTGGATGGGCATGGGGAACCAAACCACGATCAAAGTACATACCCCCTTGTGTTATAAAGCCTTATGGCATGTTCATATAATAATATCAGTGTAGTTATGTTTAGCGATGGACATTAACAAAGACTTATGACAAGGATTATAAAGCATCTTGTATACTTTAGAAAGCTTTATAAATGTGTTAATAATGCATTTTAAATACCGGATTCATGTAAAGTGTTTCCATAATTAACAGTTAAACAGAAGGTCATATGGTAATAAAATGCATCTATATTGTCTAAAATATGTAAAAGGAAAAGAAATGAAGTGAATTAAAACTGAAACATAGGTGTGATGGACGCAAGTGAAAATTTTTACAACATTGAAGTTATTGATAATATTTCATAATGTGTTTAAGATTTAAAAAATTTACAAAATAGAGAGAATGGAGGAAGTGTATGCACCTCAGGACATAGTGTACAGCGCTTAAATGATGAGTAATACAGGAAATCAACGGTCTGCTGTCAAACTCGAGCTGCTCACAATATACTGACAGTTGTGGCATAATTTAGGGTCAAACCCAGGACTCATATATAAATATCTCTAATTGATGAGCAATGTTAGCCATACAATTTGGCAATAAAAGATCAATCTAAAAACTTAAAGGTTCATTCAATACTACTACAAAGCAAAGCTAAAGTAAACAGATGAATCACTGGCCAATTAAATAATAATCCGTCTTAGTTTCTAAGTGTACACCTGCAAATTCTATTAACAAGGTAGGTGTGTAATAATATGGCTAATTAAAATAATAAGTATAATAGTGCTGCACCTATTGTACATATATTATCACTACACTACTACACTACGCTATCATTTCAGTATTAATGTCGAGAATTGACTTTTAGCTGTGATTATTATTTGTCCTGATGTGGTGATTTATTTTGTTGTGACAGAGGTGATGACTTGTGAGTGTAACACAAGCTACAGTCAATAAATGTTTAGTAGCATATCTTCGTAAACCAGTTTAGACTCTATTTACAGTAAATCAGACTAGTGGAATACCTGTGCTTCGCTATGAAGAAGAACTTGATAACAACATAAAAATGGATGGCTTTGGAGCTTGTAAATTTAAAATAAATGTAGTATTATAAAGTGAGGTTTGCAGCAATTAAAAATCTATAATGGATATGTGGAATAAATATAGTGTGAGATGTGACTATGGTGTCCACCCAGTTGCCAAGTTTTAGCTTTGTAAGTACTCGCGAAACCTGCAGTTCATCTGAGACTTTGCGTTCAATTGCGATAGCGAACGGACAATCTTACCTCGTTAAGCAAGAACCCGTGGGGAAGGACATGGTAGGGAATTATGGTGCCAAGTTTCAGACTTGTAAGTACTTGGGAAGTGGAAGAATTAACAATGAGATTTGAGCTTTGGCATTTATATGCATAGATTCTGTCTTTTCTTCTATCAGATTTCAATATCAGGGTTTAAAAAATAGTAAAAAGGGATCTTACAAATATCAATCTGCTTCCTCCACCATGCTTTATAGCTGATGTAAGGGAAGAGTAGCACGTTGCCTTTTCGGGACATGTTTTCAGATTATATTCTCATTGCCACAGGTTGAAAATCAGGCTTTTGTGGAACGCTGACATTGACTGCAGTTTGGCCACAGGATTAACTACATGTGTCTTTCACTAATACTCCCCTTGGTTAATGGAAATACTGCTCACAGAATCACTTCGTAAAAAAAACTTAAAACCTTTGTCCACATAGTGTATTTGAGAGGTGCTGTAATTCATTCATTATCTTCTGCTTAATTCTCTATGAGGGTCGCGGGGGGTTCCCCATGCCCATTCAGGTGAAAGCGCCTCGGGCGCTGGGCAAATCCACCCAGAACAGGGCACAAATCCATCGCTGGGCACACTCACTCACACACATAGACTATGGAGGCAATTTAGAGCAGCCAATTTACCTTGAATTCATGTGTTAGGATCGTGGGAGGAATCCGGAGAACCCGAGGAAACCCACACATGCACAGGGAGAACATGTAAACTCCACACAGATTGGGATTCGAACCAGGAATCCCCGGTGCTGAAAGACAAACGTGCAAACACTAATCCACCGTGCCACCTGGACAGATACTTTACTCCAAATTTTCTTGCACATGTACATCCTAAATAAAAAATTATTACAACTTTTAATTTTACTTTTCTAGAATTTCATAAGGATTAATACTTTAAATGAGAAAAAGAAACAGTAATTTTTTTTTTACTTTTGGGCAAGATTCAAACATTTAAACAATCCACAACTCAAGTAAGAACTTTGTGATTCCTTTTTAAGATTTCCGGTGCTGGGTTCCAACGTTTTTGTATTTTCCCCAATCTTGTTCAGACCTGTCTGCTCTCGTCATCACACCACGTGTTTTAGGGAGCGTCTTGAGTCATACACTCATACTCTCACTCATGCTCACATACACACGCACTTCAAACCGACATTCCTAAACAGTATGATCCTCCTTCTACCCTTGTTACTCACACCCACATACACTTAAAAACATCCATTTCACACATATCACACACACATACATACATATATGTAGATACATCCAATGCGTTTTCTGTATATTACTTTGTAGATTCTCACTGAAGGCATCAAAACTATGAATGAACACATGAGGAGTTATGTACTTAACAAAAAAGATGAAGAAACTGAAAATATGTTTTATATTCTTGTGTCTTCAAAATAGCCACCCTTTGCTCTGATTACTGTTTTGCACACTGTTGGCCTTCTAATTAATTATACTATTGAACCCTTATGGGCACACCTGAAAACCAATTTAGGTGACTAACTCTTGAAGCTCATTGAGAGAATGCCAAGAGTGTGCAAAGCAGTAATCAGAGCAAAGGGTGGCTATTTTGAAGACACATTTTTCACATGTTTTCATTCATAGTTTTGTTGCCTTCAGTAAGAATCTATAGTCGTGAAAAAAAGGCATTGAATAAGAATGTGTGTCCAAATTTTTGGACTGTACTGCATATACTGTATATGTCTGACCCGGTTATTATTTTATATCATGCCAGCCTAAACTTCAGTCATTTTCATTTTTAATTCTAATTATAAAGTTTCTGGAGCCTTTCCCAGCACATATATGTTTGTTGCGTCATTGTTTTGAGATATTTTTATCAGATGCTTCTATTGCAAACAGAAGTACAATTCTTTTTTTCTCAAAATTTCTTTTTTGACAATTGTAGGTTTTTGACATTATTTACATGTATTAACCATTTTTTTATTTTTGGCTGGTTTTCTGGACATTTATCTTTAAATTGAGATGTTTCGTGAGTCACTTGGTAATTACATTTTTTTCATGACATGGTGCTCCATCATGCTGGAAAAAGCATTGTTCGTCACGAAACTGCTCCTGGATCATTGTGATTCTATTCTTCATTCTGCAGTGTTACTAACCAAAATTGTGAGTCCATTCCCTTGGATGAGAAGCCACACATTAATGGTCCCACGAAACTTTATAGTTACTTGGTAGGATGCATAACGCATGGTGGAGATGTTTTTAAAAGTCTTAAGATAGTTTTGTTAGAGAAACAGTCGTATGCAGAATTATTGTCTGTCCTGGATATTTTTCTTAAAGAGATGTGGCTAATTTTCTGACCTTCTTAACACCGGCCCATTCTTCAAATGCCTTTGCATTCTTACTCATACAGAAGCAATCATGAGCAATGAGCTAGCTTTACATTAGTGGTGGGCTGATCTTGCAGCTGAAATCTCTTAAAGGAGGTGGTCACTAATCTAACAAGAAGATCACTTAAATGACGTGAGCTGGTCATTTTGTGGCAGAGTGGAAAAACACAGAGGAAATGGGGGTTTTGTATTTTTATTTTTTATGTCAAGGAAATGACTTTAAATTAATTGCAATTGCCAGTCACTCCTTATGGTCCAAGCTCAGTTAGACAGATTTTTTCTCAGAACAGGAAAAAAGTGAAATACACACATACAAAAGTGTTCCAAAAGACCGAAGTCAAATTTGCCTTTTAAAAGAACAATTAAGGCAGCGAAACAAACAGGAGTTTTGAAGTTCTTCCAATCTAGGATGGTTCGAAATTTGCCCAATGTACCGCACACTACAGACTAACAAGACAAGACAGTGTGAATGGTGTGTGTGCGCACGCATATCAGTGCTTCTGATACTGTGCAGTAATAAAATTGCCAATAAGAGACACCCACCTGTCACCTTCGTCCTTAATTTCTCGAACCTGTGGAGTGTTCCACAGCGATCTACCAAATGGGCTGTGAGATCAACTGATGGATCGCGATTGACGTATTGAGCACACCTAGTGAACACCAACCTCACTCAAAAGATGCTTTATACACTGAGGCACACTAATGCACACTAATCCTTAAACAAATTTGAAAGCAAGCAACTGTCAAATCAGTGGTTAAGTGCTTGATTGTATACACCTGTAAAAAATGGTTAAAATAAAACATCTGAATTATAGATTATATCCCAATGTTTTGTTTCAGGATGTGCTCAGAATTTCATGTGACTTCTGGTGTTTACTGTCAAATCTGGCCTTCAATCAAAAGCCGAACCTTTTTAAGCTGACTTACAACTAATAGTGCATCAAGTTATTTTAATACAGACACATGGTTTATATTTTGCCGTTTTCTTCAGAAAACCAAGAACATTTCCAGAAAATAGTGCTGAGTAATTCTACAGGAAATGGAGCGGAGGAGCGCCAGAGGTGCATGGTACGCCCACGAAGTTGGAATTCTTTCCCTTTAACCCTAAAGACTGCCTAGAGCGAAATGCTTCTTAAAAGGCAGGATGAGGTATGACACTAAACATGATTGTGATTTATTTGCAAAAGGCTGACAGCAAAACAATAAGGCATATGTAAACCATTTTGAAGGATCGTCACTGGTTGATAGTGAATGAACATGCAATGTGTACAGTGCAGTATGAAAAGCAAACATTACTTTATATACAGAGAATCTACAGCTTTATTCAGTCAAATATTTTATATACTGTATAAAAAACCTTTTATAAACAGTAAGACAAAATTACTGGAGTGACTGTACTGAATATAAACATGTACTGAATGTCATCAGTTCCCCTCTGTGAAACAGGTTTCATATTTCATCTTCATCATTACTATATCCAAATATGTCCCTTTGTTTTCACTTGAATGAGTCTTGTAGATTTAAGGGGGGTTTATAGTTGCACACAAAACTGAAACTAACACCTGTGAGGCAACTAATAGTTGAACTGTGTAGTTCTCTCACTTGTAAGTTGCTTTGGATAAAAGTGTCTAATGTAACATGTTACTTATAAATGTAAATGTTCAAACATTCTTAAAAATGTTAAGTGGGTCAACGTTACGGAAGCAGTGGTAAACGATTGAGTGTGAATTAGTACCATGGTGAGTTTACATCGCCCGACGACATTTATCACTACATCGACAATAGTCGAGCAAGGATAGGATGGGGGCCTGTTCTGTTCAGGAAGGTCTGATCTTCCTGATGTCGTACGGAATGAATATGCAGAAACGGGCCGTTTTAGTGACTTGATTAGATAATTTATTTATGTGTGTCAACTGTGAAACAAGTGTCGGTTGCAGAGATTGTGCAGCCGTCAATTTGGAAGGTCAGGTCATGATGAATTGATATTTTAGCTGGAATTACAAGAAGCTGTTTTTGCTAAATTTGATTTAAGATGATGGGCCTTCATAGAGCAAAGTACTATTGGTCTGTGGGTTCGTAAATTTGATTTCTAAAGTATTAATACAGCTTTAACAGCAACTCTGTGTGATCCCAGGAGGTTAAATGATGTAGTGCAAGAAGTATGAAGGAGAAATGTCCAAAATATTTTTGGGTGATGTGACATCGTTAATTCCAGTGATGCAAACCATGTCTTTACAGCACATAACTGTTTATCTAAGGAATTCAAGTTTGGTTTTCGGTGATAAGTTGTAGGAATGCCCATAAATGTATTGCAGTACTTCCATGCATAAAGAAACTTGTCAGGTCTGAGCAACGTCTCGACCTTTTCTCATTATTCATTTATTTATTATCTTCCGCTTATTCCTTTATGAGGGTCGCGGGGGGGTTCCCCATGCCCATTTGGGGGAGAACGTCTCAGGCGCTGGGCAGATACACCCAGGACAGGGCGCCAATCTATCGCTGGGTACACACTCACTCACACATCCACACACACTCATACACACTATACAGGGCAATTTAGAGCATTCAATTTACCTTCATGTTTTTGGGATGTGGGAGGAAACCCGACCCAAATCATTCTCATTATTTGGTCTTTAAATTAATAAATCACACCATTATAAAAAATTATATCCATGTGTAATAAGGGCAGCATGTTCTAACACGTGTTCTCCGAGACGTTCTCCCCTGGATGGGCATGGGGAAACCCACTGCAACCCTAGTAGAGGAATAAGCAAAAGATGATGGATGGATGGATGAATGGATGGATGGACGGACGGACGGACGGATATGAAGAATAGGGCAAATAATGAAATAGCGAAATAGCGAGTGTACTGTCAAGTCAGATGCTATTAAAATAATTTTAATTGGTAATCTAAAGTGTGGGTCAAGGTGTTTTTGGTAAAGATCAGGGCAAATATCATGGATTTACTTTCCAGTTTTGGTGTCCTTTCTGTGTGACGTTTGCATGTCATCCCAAAAATGATGTCTTCTCCCTCCCATAGCCCAGTTATCTGTCAGTCAGGTGTGTTGGAGATGCCTAATTGGCCCTAGGTGTGGCTGTGTTTGTCTGTATGTCTGCCCTGCAGTTGGCGACCTATCCAAGGCGTATCCCTGGCTTAGATACCATGAACTCTGGGATTGTGTTCAGCAACACCCACGTTGCTCCATAATTAGGATAAGATCATATATGAATAAACAAGCTCCGAGACCGTACCTTCATGGCGCTGAATTTAGGTTCTACACCCATCTGATCACATCATGTTGTCTTAGTGTTGGTGGAGTTAATGATATAATGATAATTAGGTTAATTTAATGAAAATAAAGGTAATTTAAAGTTTAACTTTGGAATAGGGTGTGTTGAAGTGGTGTTAATACTGATACAGAAAGACGTGTGTCATAAGTTAGATCATAAATCATATCAAACTAGTGGAATAAATCAGTTAAGTACTGGAATTTTTAGAAATCAGAATTATGACTGGTTCACCCGCAATGGAGCATATGCCGCGTCATTGAGGTCTTTCCCAGTATAACGTTGCTGGTCCTATTTCTGCATTGTCACCATAAACTCCGGATGTATTCATGTAGTCAGCGTATCGTTTAGCAGACTCTGTAACTATCAAACTTTATTCTCCTCTCCTGCTTTCTTCGCCTATGGAGAGAGAGAAACGATATTTTCTAGATGTACAGTGGAATTGACAAGGCATCTGTATCTCTACATAACAATACTAAAACCAATAAGTGAAGTTGTCACCTGGTCTTTCGGGGGGGAAAAATTAAAGTGGTGTGTAGAGCAGTATGCGGCACGGTGGCTAAGTGGTTAGCACGTTCGCCTCTCAGTGCTGGGGATTCCCGATTCGAATCCCAATCTGGGTGGAGTTTCCATGTTCTCCCTGTGTCTGTGTGGGTTTCCTCCGGGTTCTCCGGTTTCCTCCCACATTCCA
>JAOUQT010006423.1:0-12385 GCA_025769995.1 Xyliphius kryptos | reverse complement strand
AAAAAAATGACACTTTTCTCTGAATTTTATAGGTATATGTTTGAGTAAAATGAACATTGTTCTTTAATTCTATGACCTACTGACATGTTTCCGAAATTCCAAGCAAAAATTTTGTATTTATTTGCAGAAAATGAGAAATGGTTAAAAGGACAAAAAAGATACAATGCTTTCAGACCTCAAATAATGCAAAGAAAACTAGTCCATATTAATTTAGAAACAACAATACTAATGTTTTAACTCAGGAAAAGTGTAAAAATCAGTATTTGGTGGAATATCCATGATTTTTAATCACAGCTTTCATGCAACTTGGCAGTCTTTCAAATTGCTATTGAGTGACTTTATTCCACTCCTTGTGGAAAAATTCAACTTTATTTGATGGCTTGTGACTTTCAGTACATAAAGGTCTTCCGGTAGATCCGTAAAATTTGAAATGGCACTTAAGGTGCTGCTAATCTTCCAACCACATGCCTTTTCCAGAATTCAAGATGGCCTCCTTATATTTCGCTGGTGGAAGCTGTATAATCCTAAACAGAAGCAGCATGGTAAGAATAGCATATTTCTTTCATGACTAAATAAATTGATTGTTTTTAAATTACTGTTTTTTTCCCTTTCCTTTAAGATCCAAAAGCAGAAACCCGACTGTATGTGACTGTAAATGGCTTTGAGTTTCATGCTTATAACCGAACAGAACTGTATTCACGTCTGCAAGATATGTTTGGCTTGGAGCCCACGCTGAGACAGCAAAGAGATGAGGAGAAAGGCAGGGAGGAACAAAACAATACCCTTGACAGGTAGCATCATCTTCTTTTTCCAGCCTGTCAGCATCAGCAGTCAGTGTTTTGAAAACTTTCTTAATTTGACAGATTTGATGATGATGCATATTTTTACTGGCAAAAAAGTTACCTGAATTTTATTTTAAATATTTTATATGAGTGTTGAACATGACATGCTTTCTGCTGCTTTAACAATCACTTCATGATCTAATTTTGATGTGGAAGCTGTTGTGCTCATTATAGCTTTTTATATCTTTACTTTATGTTTTTAACGGAACTGAGTCTGTGTCTTTTTCTCAAGTGTTCATATCGAAGCTAAATCTCAGGACCCGTCATCATCATGGAGGTCTCTCATTCCAGTTATTAAAGTCAACATCAGCACTGTAAGCAGAGTAAATGTACTTTTTTTATAACACCCATTAATAATGACATTAATTTAACTGCCAATTTAACACCAATTTCATATGCACATTAGGACTTTTGTAGTACATTGTACAGTGGGCTACAATCACCATTGATGATTTAAACACTAGTACAACACACTATACAGTGCACTATGTCTGTAATAGGGCGTAATTACAAGTGCAGCTCCTGTCTTTTGTGTGTGGTGGTTGATCAGTTTGATCTAAATGTGCCTCTGGGGGCCTTTTTGTGAAACTCAACCCAGAAGATTTCTTGGTACATGTTCTTTTTTGGTGGACTAATGAAATGTCCTCATTCACATCAAGAATAGTTCCAGTTCAAGGTTTGGCCAAGTACAAAGCCATAAACCCTGGCTGGGTCCTCAATCTGGTGGGTTTGTGACTTTTTTTCACACATTAATGAAAGCATTTATTTATTTTATATATATAATTTCTTTGTACAGACCGTCATTGTTATTATTATATATAAAGTTTTTAAAATTACAAATGTAACCAATTTTTCCTCCTATATGCTGTTGTGTTATAAATGTAAATTATGTTAAAGATGAATGTGAAAACCCATCAGTTGACCCAAATCTGTAATAATAGCTTACATGCTGCTGTACCAGATTCATATAAAAGGTACTGCATATCTGCATGTTTTTGGTAAACTTAAATCTCAGCCCCAAGAACAGAAAACCTTATGCACTGTATTGTGCATTGAGAAACACTTTATTTTGCCCCAAAACATTAATGAAAGTGTATAAATAAGGATTTTAACAAAGGTATCTTGTCTTTGCTTAGGGTCGGGTAGCATTTGGCAATCACTACCTTCCTCACACACTATGTTTAAACTTTGAGGATGCTTTCCTGACGTACACCACCAAACCTCCCAGCAGCCACCTGGACCAGTTCATGCACATAGTGAAGGGATCGCTGGAAAATGTCCGCGTCATGCTGGTGCCAAGTCCTCAATACCAACGTTTTGATCAGCTGACTGATGAGTAAGTGTCATATTTAAAGCTTTCAGTGCAGTCCAGCATCCTTTTAACATGTATGTCGACCATTCTTTTATCACAGAAACATTCCTCGAATTTTTAATGGTTACGGTCCTTGAATCTGATTGGCCGGTTTATCCTGCCATGAAAGCATTGACAATAATGCATACCTCAGACCACTCACATTTGTATTAATGTGCAAAAAAAATTTTAATGGTTATCATGCACTATTAATAGAAATACAGATTAATATAACGTCACCTTCCTAAAATAAAAGCGTAATTCATTTTTGACCAAAATGATTTATTTTATTTTTTTTGCATGAATTAAAAAAAAAAAAATAAATCAGTTTTTTGTGTTTCCTGAAAAAAACTAAAAAAATCACTTGGGACATTATTTTAGAAAAGTGATTGATAAATGAGCCATTTCCAAATAACTTTTTTAAAATTTAGTCCTAAATAAACACTTTTATTAATTAAACCTTGGTTTTATTACAGTGTGTTTGTAACTATTTTATAAAAGCAATAAGACACTTAAGGCTGTTCATTATTGTGAATAAATCACACTAAAGTGGTTTAACGGCACCCCCAGCGTCAACAACACCTCTCTTGTAATTTATTCACAATAATACATGCCCTTTGGTGCTTTATTGATTTATTATTATTGCTATTATTCATACTACTTATTTATTAGTAATAAAAATATGTTTCTTGTCTTTGTTTTAATGTATGAGATAGAGGTTACTATTCTCTGAATATACCACTGTTGATCTCAGTTGATCTTTGTGGCTTTCAGATTTAAAAAAATAACAGAAATCTGTTGCTTTTTTCACTGACTGCTATTTAGTTAGTTTTAACATTCCTACTTTATTCTTGTCACATTCTTTTGTCTTCATTCCTGTTACATTTCAACTCTCCCATGGTTAGAAAAAAAATCACTTTCACAGGCTCATTTCTTTCTTTTCAGTTCTTATTTTATGATGACCGAGTGAATCGGTTTGACATTTAATTGCCCAGACTTCAGTTCTGTTGACAGCAAATGTTTCCCTCTGTGTCTACCTTAATTTACTCAACATCAGCATCGATTGCAAACAAAAAATATATTGTAAAAGAAACCAAACAAAAAATATATACATAGAGCTAATAATATTTATATGTTTTAAACTTTCAAAGTTTATTCTATTTTCCATTGACTTTTGTTGTAAAATCTTGAGTTTGGACTTAAAAGATTATTATTATTATTTTTTTTTAGAAAACCTCTCAAGTGCTCGTTATGATTAAAGGGAAGTGCTTAATCAGAGTGTGGCCTTGAAAAGGCAATTTTATGAAAAAATATATATTTATTTCAATTAAAAGGTATAAATGAGCCACAGTGGTTTATTGGTTTACAGTGGGTGAGGGAGTCAGTCATAGACTTGTGGTTAAGGAACCAGCCTTGCGACCTGAAAGTCCCTGGTTTGCTTCCCATTCTCTCCATGTGCTTTGGCTAAAGTGCCTTTGGCAAGGCACCTAACCACAGAGAGAGCTGTCCAGGCTCCATATACAGGGGAGCCCGCCGCTCCGGGCACGTGTGCTCACTTCACTCAGTGTGTGTATATATGTGTGTTTTACTGCACGGATTTATGGGTTAAATATGGAGGACAAATTCTTCTATGTGTAAGCACAATAGGCAAATAGATCACTTTATCACTTTTGTTACCTCTGTGGAGCAATGACCTTAACCCTTTTCCAGAGACTTTTTATCATGGTGGCCCACCTTGTGCTTTAACCGCACAGAGAAAAAGTTGGGAATATGTTTTTTTGTTGTACATTGCACCTAAATGAAAGGGACATTATACTGGCATCTTAAGTTAAATGTTAGAATCACCTACCTGCACCATTTTACACCTAGGCTGCTTGGGGCAGTTGTTTGCTTGTGGTTATTAAACCAGTCTTGTGACCGGAAGATCCCCTGTTCAATTCCGGTCCCACCATGTGCTATGTTAGACGTGTCCTTGGGAAAGGCACCTAAACCAAATTGCTCCCCTGATGCAGTATACTGTGCTGTCTGCTGCTCCGGGCACATGTGCTCACTTCTGTCATTTGTGTATATGTGTGTGTTTCACTGCATGGATGTGTTAAATCATATTGTCTTTTTACATAGTGTAAAAATGACTGTAACAGGGAAAATGTGTACTTTGCTGCACTTATTGTAAGATGCTGGGTGAATGTTTTACTACAGATTCTCCTGTTCTCTTGTTTCAGCCCACCTAGACTTATGGGAGAGGGGTTTGTTGTCATGCAATC
The DNA here is from genome assembly GCA_025769995.1 of Xyliphius kryptos. Classification (NCBI taxonomy): domain Eukaryota; kingdom Metazoa; phylum Chordata; class Actinopteri; order Siluriformes; family Aspredinidae; genus Xyliphius; species Xyliphius kryptos. The sequence goes on along the minus strand of JAOUQT010006423.1, from coordinate 7,928 downwards.
AAATGATGTAGACATTTACTACTACCAAGATGAACCAGGTTTGTACATTTTAATATTGAAATAGTTTTTACCTGCTTGGTTAACCTGCATTTTCTGTTAAATTTATGTGATTTGCCTGTACATTGCTGTGTGTAGGTCTTGTCCCAGAAGAGCTTGAAAATGGTGATACTGAAGCCTCCTCTGAGGACACCAAGCTCCAAGATCTGCCTCCATGCTGGGGTTTGGACATTGTGTGTGGAAGAGGAACAGACTTTAACTACGGCCCATGGGCTGATGGACAGAGGTTAGGAACTGCTCATGTACACATAAGCTTAATGCTTATTACCATTGGTCATTTGGACATTTTTTACTGGATGTGGTTTCCACAGGGACGTTCTTTGGAAGTTTTTTATGCCGGCGGACTATCAGGCGATGAAAGTGAGTGATGTTTCCACCTCAGGAAAACCAAGACAAATTCAGGCCTTTGAACTCCGAATGAACATCATAGCAGATGCTACTATAGACTTACTCTTCACCAAAAACAGGGTACAGTAGCAGTTTTAAATGAACCTCTAATTGTGTTCATAACCTGTTGTTCACCATGGACCCAGAGTAAACTGTGCATTTTATTTGCTTTACAGGAAACAAATGCCATACATGTAAATGTTGGTGCAGGTTCTTATTTAGAGGTCAACATTCCCATGACTGTAGGAGAAAATGGTACTTAAAAAATGTATCTAATTATTTACAATCACAACATTCAATCATTCTTTAAATTTCTTTCTCCTATGTTCCCTTTTTTTCCAGGTTATTCTCCAACAGTTAAAGGTCAGTTGTTGCATGTGGACACCACTAGCAGCATGCAGTACCGGACTCTGCTGGAGGCTGAAATGCTGGCTGTGAGTTAGTAATGGAAGTCTGTGTGTCTTTGTCTCTCTGTGTGTATCGGTGTTTGCCTAGTGTGTGCGTGCCTCTGTTTGCCTTCCTGTGACTTCATGTGTGTGTCTTTGTGCCTCTCTGTGTATGCCTCTTTGTTTATGCCTGTGTGTGTGTGTACCTCTGTGTGTGCATCCTAGTTTTTATTCATTTAATTTTTATTTTTTAAATGAACATTTTTATTGCTAGAATTAATTAAACAGGCCTGGTGTTTGGTAACATTATTTATTGTATTTCACCCCTCTTTTCTCAGTTCCATGTGATAGCCAGTTACCCTCGTGTGTGGAATATGCCCCAGTCCTGGCAATGTGAGATTGAGGTGTACAAAGCCACATATCATTTTATTTATGCACAAAAGAATTTCTTTACTGGTAAGCAACTGTGACCCACCCACTCGTTGAACTTTAATAGTCTTGTCTGTCTATCTATCTTTCTCTTTCAAATTTCTCTTTTTATTTTTCCACTCACCATAACAAAGGACTTTGTAGTTTTACAATTAAGGACAGTAGTCTGTCTGTTTCTGGACTACATTGCATACTGTGTTAGATAACTTTACTTTGTTCTCTAAAGGTCAGGACTCCAATAGTAGCGCCACAGAGCAGGTATTATTTGGTTGGTGCATTATTCTCATTACAGCAGTGTCATTGATGTGTTTAATTTACATTTTTACATAATTTACATAATTAACATTTCACCACTCTAATTATACCTGCTCTGTGATGGCCTTGGTCAGTACAGAACCAACAGGGGGCTAACAAAAAACATAACAGATGTACTGCAGTCTGTAATTATAAAACTTGTATTGTGTGTATATATAGACCCTTTCCAAAAAAATTTAACATCATGGAAAAGTTGTTTAATTTCCATAATTCCATTCAAAAAGTTAAACTTTCATAGATTATTAATTCAGGGCCCATAATTTCAATTATTTCAAGTATTTTTTATTTTTTTTATTTTTACATAATTTGGGCTTTCAGCTCATAAATCCCATAAATAAAGGAATAAAAAAAAATAGAATACTGTGGAAAAATCTGTCCAAATTCTGCTCATGCCACCAGAAGCACAAAACCTGGTTTGATGCCCTTGCCATCACAGTGCCTCGGAGTTATGGAAGCCCAGATTTCTGTGATAGTTTCTGTCTGCACTTGGTCCCCACTCTGTTGTTGGGTCAGGTGCCCCTCATTTTCCTGAGAATACCCCATAGATTCTTAATTGTCAGGTTAGTTTGCAGGCCAGTCAAGCACTGGTATTTAAGAAAGCAGAGTTTACCAACACCTGCACTGGACATTGCACCCCAAATCATGACTGACTGTGGATATTCTACTCTGGACCTCAAGCAGTTTGGATTCTGTTCCTCACCTCTACTGTTTAGTAGATAATTCACACTCAGTTTAAAACATTCATGCCCTGCAAAATTTGGGCTTATTCAGATTTGTTTGTGGGTTTTATCAGCTGGAAACCCAAATTATGTAAAAAAAAAAAAATAAAAAAATATATACTTGAAATAATTTAAGTTGTGCACCCTGAATCTATAATCTATGAAAGTTTACCTTTTTGGAAAGGGTCTTCCATATATTCCATATATTTTCACTGAAAACTTAAATACAAGAAGACTTTAATAAACTATACGTTGACTCTTTAGATTTGATTCAGGACTGGGCCAGTGACAGTGAGCCAGATATCTACTCATTTGTTCCATACTCCTGGGATTTTAAAATACTTTTTCACCAGTTTGAAATGATATGGGCTGCAAATCAGCACAACTGGATCGATTGTTCCACCAAGCAGCAGGAGAACGGTAAGAGTTTACATAATGGCTCTAAAACAGAATGATACAAAGAAAAATAATGTAGTTATACCTTACTGGTTACATCATTTGATAATGCTACATTTTTTTTCGTTTCTACAGAAAGATCAGTGTCTGTTTCCTAAATCACAAAGAGATTATGCTTTTTTCCTTTTAATTTTATAACCATCACAATAAGCAACAAATAAAGTAGATATCCAGAGAGCATTGGTGTGAGTGCAGGCCCAAACTACAGATTACTAATTATTAAAGATTTCCGCATTTTCCTTTAAATGAGCACTTTTACAACTTGTCTGTTATGCCATTATTACCAAGTCTAATTCTAATGATGGATTCTCACTGTAATGCAGCAGCCTGTTACCTGGATACATTATAATATAAGTGTAGAAAGTGGCTGAAGTATAAATGGTTTTGAATGTGTATTTACTTAAGGGAAACATGAAGATACTTTTGTAATCTGTTCATATAAACGCAAGTCATTTGTCATGCTGTGATTCCATCCACTTCTTCGTTAATCTCTCCAGTGTATCTCGCTGCCTGTGGAGAAACGCTGAACATTGACTTCACTTTACCTTTTAACGAGTTTGTTCCAGTCACTTGTAACACACGTTTCTGTTTAAGAGTAAGTAGAGGCTCAACTTTACACACTCCTGCTTTTTTTAATTGCATGCACTTTTAATATAAACAACCTTACCTTGACTTTAAGGTGCACGATCAGGTTAGTTTAACAGTTGTGATCTCTCAGGCAGAGGACACGGTTATGCGGCTTTGTCTACCGGACTGCCATCCTAGTCGATATGCCCTGCTGACACTTGCAAAGGGCTATCAGTTCAATAAGGGTCCACCAGACAACAACATGCCAGCAGAAGCTCAAGGACTTCCTCCAAAGAATAACAAAGCACGCTGGAGAAACATGACCAACACAGAGTATGGAGGCTTTGTTAATAACACGTCCATTCAGATTACATTTTATGCACTTTGATTAGTGTGTGATTTATTTCTTTTTGTCTATTCAGTGCTGGATGGATTGACTGCTGGACTGTACCAAATTTCCTGCTTATTATTGACTACACATGGCATCCTATTTACCCTCAGAGAGCTGATCAGCAGTTCATGCGTTACTGTGAGTTGTTTACATTTGTCTGAAATCAGATACACGCAGAATGATTTTAGCTTAAAAAACAGCAGCTTTGTTTTCCATCCATCCATCCATCCATCTATCACACCTTTGAGTTCTATGGACCAGTAAGACTAGTGGTTTGAAATGCTTACTATTGTCACAATCGGGACTTGGAATGAAGCGATGACAAGAAGGTAAAATAGATAAACACAACAGTTTCAGAGTCAAAGTAACTTTGAAAAGCACAACTGGTAAAGTGATCCCACGGGACAGGTAACCGTGTTGCCGACGTCCTGGGTCCAAAAGGGTGGCCGTAACGAAACCGGATGCTCACTGTGAACAGAGAAACGAAAAAAAGGGGACAGAGTCCCAGAGGTGCGTGTGATGATGAAACACAAGGGACAGAGAGCATGCATGCCCTATAAATAGGAGCTGGAGCTAATTAACTCAATTAAACTAAATGAAGCAAACAATTTCAAATAAAAACTCAGGAGAGGGAGAGCGAGAAGGGTAAGGGAGTGATAATGAGGAAGAGGTGGAAGCAGTAGGTGTGACAGCTATCATTGTTATTGATTTTTAAACCAACTTATTTTGTCAGGATTTGGGAGGTCATCTGCCATCTGCCATCTGCTTACATTTATTCACAAATTAACTTATATGAAGCAAGTCGTTAAGTTTAATAAAAAGAAAACCAACATCTAGTTATGAAAAAAAATCCTCTTTTTGTTTTCAGTTTCTGAAATGGCAGAATCCATGGCATCAGTTCTACAACATTCTCCTTCGAATCCTCCTCTTCGCATACCATCTGACCCCAGTCTCCTCCCTCCCGACCGGCTGCATGTGGAGATGGAGCTCAGTTCAGACTCTCACATAATTCTGTATGGACCCCTACTCAAGGCTCTGCTCTCCATCAAGGTAAGTCCTCTTATGTACATGGCTCAGACTGGTCTTAACAGTATATAAGGCTATTTATTTATGTTATTTCACTTCTATGGGGAAATTTTTGTTTCTGCAAGCTAAACAAAAATGTGTTATTAAAACAAAATGTGACTTTTTTTTTAAGGAAAATTACTTTGGGGAGGATGACATGTACACAGACTTTGAGGAGTCACTCTCCAGCCCAGTGTTAAGCTCGTGCTCTTCCTCATCTGGCTGGACAGGAGTGGGCCTGCAGGAGAGCAGTCACAAGGACACCCCTCACCCTCTATCCATGCGCCCCTGGGACATCACCGTACTCATAAACCTGCACAAGATCCATGGACACCTGCCTACTGTAAATATATATCTGCATGCATGTTTAGAATGTTGATAATAATTATATTGGACCAAACAATGAACCCTGAGGCGTCATTATGAGTTGTAATTGTGTGTGACAGCATTGCAGCAGTGACAGTCCAGAAGGGCCCACTTGTTATCTGGAGCGGCTGTGTTTTGAAATGAAGAAAGGCTACAAAGAGACCCTGCTTCAGCTTATCCTCTCTCCTGTACATGTGTTTGTCAGTGACAGCTACCAGGTTAATTGAATATAAAGTGTGATTGTCATTGTCCCCTGATAGTTTTTTTTTTTTTTTTTTTTTTTTAACTTTTGTTTACATTTATGTCTGCAGAGACCTGCTGTCGATGGAGTGCTACGTGATGGGCATCTAAGTCTATCAGGTCTGCAAATGAGAGCCCATGCCATGTTCTCATCTGAAGGTTTGCCACCTGGAAGCGATACACTTGAGTATGCCTGGCTTATTGATGTGCAGACGGGTGCACTGACGGGCAAAGTCACTATTCCACAGGTGCACTTAACATCAGGATAAAAGTGTTTGCCTTTTATGGACTTGAATACCACAGTCTGTTGATAATCCATAAAAACTAGTGGGCCAGGCCAAAAAGGCCTAAATAAGAAGCTTTTAATGGTTGAAATCATTGGTTAGTCTGCTTTATTTATGCAATTTTTGACCAGTAATTTGTTTCAAGACCACTACAAGTTCAGTGTTTGTTACCTTTGGCCCATTTATATGTTTACTAGCCCCTTCTCGGCCCATACTTGTGATTAGGGTTCCTCAAAAGGTGTAAATCTTAATTTATGCATAATTGGTCATCACTTGTCTGGTTTGTTTTAAAAAATTATTAACTAAATGAGCGAGAGAAAAAATTAAACACAACAAATTACATTCACATCGCTTATTAAGTTTTTCTGTGCAGTAGCACGAACCACTTGCTCACCATTCAATGGTGTTGCTGCTCGAACCATGTAGAGATGGTTAGACATCTTGAGCCTCTTCTTGGTGATTGTAAGTGGTCCCAAAGTGCAAGTTTATCAAATGTTGTGGCTATCGAGGCAATGCTGTGGTGTTGTATAAGGAACACACACTCAGACTTTCACCTTTAATGATAAGATACCAAACTAATGTTCTTTCATTTCAGTGTGCTTCCCTGCTGGAGTGGGGGGAGACCTTTTTATTTCATGTAGTTTCTCGTGAGTTCCAGCTGGAAAAACCCAAGCCATCTGTTCTCTGTCAGCATGGAGTTGACCAAAGGTTATGTAATTCCAAGGTAAAACATTATATGTCTTTTATATGATGCTGATATTAAGACATAAGTGTGTTCTCTACAGTGATGTATTTAAAAAAAATTGTCTAGTATGCAGCATTGCCCGGACCTTGTCGAACATCTGAGGACATGAAGTACACCATGACTCGGTTCTCGATGGATGGAGCTCAGGTGTTCATTGTAGAACATGGCTGTGCAGCAAACGTTAAGGTCTCACTTTCATATTTTAGAATATTTTCTGGCTTTTATAAACTAGTACTGATTATGACGTGTGACATTTTGAAATATGTGTCTGTTGTGCAGACTGGCTCATTGCGTCTAGCTAACTGTAACCTGCACACGGCTGCAGTAGGCGAAGGCATCAGTGCTGTTCTTCAGGATGTTATCATTGCTCAGTACATAGAGCAGCAGGAAATGGCGAGGCAGGGCCTGCCACCACCCCTTCTTAGACGATCTAACTGGTTGGAAGCTGGCTCGCTGACCTTCAACCTCATCACTGCTGACGTGGCATTAGCAGCTGACCATCCTGTAAAAAATGAGGTGCAGCGACACTTCCTGGAACTGCACGACATGAAAACAAAACGGTGAGCTATGCCTTTTGTAGCATATTCACTAGAAAACCCACAATTCAGCACTAAGCCCTGGGTGTTTGCTGAGGCCATAATAATGTTAATGCACATTTTTTTCTGAATGTTGTGGATAAGTCAATATTTTAAGTTTGCGTGAATCAAAACGGATCAAAAATATGTTTCATGCATTCTGCTGCAAGTTTTTGTTTCAGTTTCTGAAACAGGTTGTGCATTGAAAGCTGTATGTAACATAATGTGGTTATTCCTTTATTACTAAGGCATCATGATTAACTTCAGTGATATATTGTCATCTTATGTGATTTCCTCTGCCCCTCTGTTGTCAGGGGCATCGTTTATATTTTTAATCTTTTTTATTCGTTGTCATCTTTTTGATTTGAAGTATATTTATTAATGACATTTTAGTTGTCACACCTAAAGGTTAGTAGGAAAGCTTGAAATCAACCTAAACCTCTAGGGCTTTACTTAAAATTTTTACATGAAACACTTATACATTTAAACACTAAATACATTTATTTTCTCAAAACACACCTCTTCCACAGACACTTGATATAAAAAAATTATATATATTATTATCATTTGCAAATCTTTCTTGATGTTATTTATGCATATACATCAGCCCCTTATTAATGACTGAATAACATGCTCTAAATAAACCAATGGGTCTGACTGGGGACAAAGAGGAAGCTGAGAAACCAAAAATTCATTTATCCATTCATGATCTTCCGCTAGTCCTCAATTTACCTTAAATCCATGTTTTCGGACTGTGGGAGGAAACCCATGCGGACACGGCGGGGTGACATGGAAACTCAACCCAGATCAAAATTTGATCCTGGAGCCCCCAGCATATTTTTTTAAATTATATTTATTGAGGTAAACTTGGAGGGTGTGGTGGCTCAGTGGTTAGGGTGTTGGACTATCAATCACAAGGTTGTGGGTTCAAATCCCAGGTCCACTG
>JAOUQT010006414.1:0-12385 GCA_025769995.1 Xyliphius kryptos | reverse complement strand
TTGGGGGTTTAGGCTTTGGACTCTGTAAAGCTGCTTTGTGACGACACACTGTTGTAAAAAGCGCTATATAAATAAAAAATAAAAATAAAAAATTATAGGATGCATAATAGGTGTTGGGATGCTTAGCAGAATTTCAACACTAAATCTGCATGTTGTATATCTGTTCGTGTACGAAGTGATTCATACAGTGAAACACACACATATACACACCCTGCTGAAGTGAGCACACGTGCCTGGAGTGGTGGGCAGTCTTGTAAACAGCACCCGGGGAGCATTTGGGGTTAGGTGCCATGACCAAGGGCACTTCAGCAGTCATAGTACTTGTTGGGACCAGGAATCAAACCGGGGAACTTTAGGTCGCAAGGCTGGTTTCTTATAAACGTATCAACGATTAGCCCTTATACTGTGTTTATATTATCAGGAGAATCCGTGCTGGGACAGAACTGACCTGGGATTATAACTATGAAGTCGGCAGCGTGGAAGGCAAGGAATTGCTCTGCTGCTGTGGCTCCACTGAGTGTCGAGGACGCTTGCTTTAAATCTACAATGGCCCTTGGTTTAAATGAATTCAACAGTGGATTTTCAGGTGCTTACTTTGAGCAGACCATTGCCCCCTATAGGCCACACTACGAATGGAATGGACCTGGAATGAATACAAAACTGCATCTCTTTTACTCAGTAGATAGTTGATGTTTTCTTGTCATGATTTTATAATCATCTCTCTGTGTTGTATGTATAGTGAATTTTTTGGCATATTTGTAAGGACAGCTCAAACTGTACTGTACAACAAAATAAATTTTGTTCTGACATAACTGTGTGAAGGATTGGCAGGTTTTCTGAGTATAAAAGTGCTATTGATGCTGTGATGGTTTTAAAAACTTTAAGGTAAATAAATATGTGTATCAGCAGAGAGATTTGTGTCCGTAGCAGGTAACGTCTGTATATGAAAATTGCATGTTTTACCTACAGTGCTTACAGACAGAGGAATCTGTCCACCACATTTAACTCACAAAACATTTAAAACACACAAATATACTCACACTGAGTAAATATACTCACGCGTGCCCCGAGTGGTGGGCAGCCTTGTACACGACACCTGGTGAGCAATCGGGGGGCTATGCCCAAGGGCACTTCAGCCATAGGACTTGGTGGGACCAGGAATCAAACCAGAGACATTCAGGTCACAGTGCTGGTCCCTTAAATACAAGCCTATGACTGCCCCATACATATGTACCTATTGATGCTCTGGTGGTTTTAAAGACTTGTGAAGTAAATAATATAAGTATTTTATCCAAGAACTTTGTGTCTGTAGCAGGTTTTTTTTTTTTTGATTGAAAGTAATCCAATTTTCCTGCAGTGATTTACATACAGAGGAATTTGTTCTCCAGATTGACCCACCCGTGCAGTGAAAAACACACCGTGAGTGACGTGAGCAGACGTGCCCGGAGCGGTGGGCAGCTCTGTATACAGCGCCCGGGGAGCAGTTGAGGTTAGGTGCCGTACTCAAGGGCACTTGCTGGGACCAAGAATTGAACCAGGGGACCTTTAGGTAACAAGGCTGTTTCTTTAACCACAAACCTCCAACTGTCCCATAGTAATTGAGAGCCTTGTGTCAAAACTCTTGTTTTTCCAGGTAAAGCTTTCAATTAGTTCCAAATGTGTACAGTAAGAGGTTTAGAACAATGCATGGGCCTAATTGTTTATAAAAATAGCTTTATTTGAATAACTTGCACTGACACGTCAGGAAAATGGCTACATTTATTGAAAGCGTGGATTTATTTATTTATAGGTAGCAGCCACTGTTGCCCACTTTTCAGTTAAGAAAGTAGCTATTGGCTGTATTGGTATTTGTATGTAGACATAAGGCATGTAGACATAAGAATCATTAATCCATTCATTTTTTATGTTCTGCTTAATCCTCTATGAGGGTCCCTATGCTCCTCTAGGGGAGAACGTCTCGGACGCTGGCCAAGTGCACCCAGGACAAGATGCCAATCACTCACTCACACAAACATGCACAGACTACAAGGGAAATTTAGAGCAGCCAATTTAACTTGAAACCATGTTTTTGCACTGTGGGAGGAAACCAGAGTTTATTATCTATAAAGGAATGGTTCTGCAGATGGTGACCACAGACCTTTTCTCTGTTCTCATCTTTTCTGGTTGATGTTTGCATTTTGTCAGTTCTCTCACCATAGACGTAGCATGCGGTGGTGTCAGAAGTTGCTCAGGTAGTGCAGCTTATTCAGGATGGCACATCAATGTGAGCTGTGCCATGGAGCAGATACCAGGAGACATGGAGGGGGTCGTAGGAGAGAACATCCGCCGCCTCATCTGGAGCATGCTCAGGTGTTTTAGGGAGATTATACAGGCATGTGGTGGCTGCATACTACTGAGCCTCATTTTAACTCGTCTTGAGGAATTTTCACTGAAGTTGGATCAGCCTGTCATTTGATTTTCCACTTTGATTTTGAGTATGATTCCAAATCCAGACCTCCATGGGATGGAAATTTTAATTTACATTTTAAACATTTTCATGTTATTTTGTACTCAACACATTCCACTATCTACTAAATAAAGATTTTCAATTGAAACAACTAATTTATCGATATTTAGGATGTTGTCAGAGCATTACTCTCTACTGGTCTCTGGGGTTATTGCGGGTAATATCAGGTTTTCCGGTTCGGCACCCCTGGAGTGGCGGGTTTCATTTGTTATTTGTTTCAGCTGTGTCTCTTCTTGTGATTGCCCTCCTTTCTGTATTTAAACCCTTTACTTCCCCTTGTGTGACGTTGGAGCATTGAGTTTTGTTGTTGGTTTCCACCAAGTGACTTTCTACAATAAAAGACAATTTTTCCACTATTTACAGCCTTCAATTTTTTTCATTTCTTATAGAATCACCTTGTTTGCATTCAAATTACAAAACTGAAATACAGTACAAACTGTTAACAAGTACTCTAAATGGGAATTTGGACAGTTCAATCATTGAAACTTGCAAGTAATCTTTGACTGATTATTCGTGTTCCTATAATTCAAACAACTAAACAAAACACTAGTTATACTTGTATTGCTTTTATTTTGGCTTTGCCTTACTTATCACAAAAATCTCATAGTACAAACAGTTACTCTATTCATTTTCAAGGCTGACCTTGATGTGAAGTGTATGTCTTCGAGCCGGAGACCACATATCACACATTTATGGTGAAGATCTTAAACAATCTGTGCCCTACAACAAAAACAAAATGGGGAAAAAAGGAAACTATTTATATGCAAACAACCTGGCCGCATCGAGCTGTTTAAACGTTAAGCTACTCGATATCATAACATTAGCAATAATAGCAGTGCATGCTTGACTATGTCCATAAAACATGAAAAGTGCAATCATGAAACCCATTTCAGAAACTGAGCTTTCATATTAAAAACTAACAATCAATTAGAGTTTAGCTCTCACTTCAGCACTGAGACTGCATTAATAAAAGCAGTAAACTGCTTGGTAGTTGTCTACGACGTCAACTGTGTCTCTATTAATAGATCTCAGTGCAGCAGTTGACAATATGCTGTCTCATTGGATAATCTTGAGGACATGAAGAGTGGTAAAGAACACAGTAACACTTTACATCAACCCAGTATTGGTAATGCAACACATTTATAAAGCTTTATAAAGTATTCATAATGTTTTCCACTACTTGTTGTAAGCCTTTGCTAATGTCCATAAATGTACATACACTCAGTGTTAAATAAACATGCCATAAGTTTTTATAACATAGACATAATGCATTATAAATTATTTATTTTACCTGTTCAATAACATTATAGAGACCAGTGACCGAAAGGCTCATATAGCTGTGTATAACAAGTGCTTTTCCTGTCAATTTATGACCATGATTATGATCATCTAAGGACATTAACAAAGTTTTGAAGTGTTATTAAAGACACTTTAAATATTAGTTTAAATTCTGAATAATTAATTGGTGGAGGGCATGGTAGCTTAGTAGCATGTTTAGCACTGGGGATTGATTTCGCCCTCAGGACATCATCTCAATGCAGGCCACAAAGGTCAGAACCGAACTGGCAAAGAAGGCTTTTAAAAGCTCTGCCACCTTGAACAATTTACAGAAGGATTTAAAGTCATCATTTCTGGTTTTCTTAAAAAAAAAAATCAATCTTAAAGGACAGAAAAAACAGATCACATGGCTTCTGTAAATGCTCTACTGTTTAAATGTTCTACTCTTTACACTACTCATTTGGTCAGTTCTCTCACCATAGAGGTAGCATGAGGCGAGGTCTACAACCCACACAAGTTGCTCAGGTAGTGCAGCTTATTCAGGATGGATCATCAATGTGAGCTGTGGCAAGAAGGTTTGCTGTGTCTGTCAGCACAGTGTCCAGAGCATGGAGTAGATAGCGGGAGACAGGTCAGTATATCAGGAGACATGGAGGGGGCCATAGGAGAAAACCTCCGCCGCCTTATCATGAGCATGCCAAGGCGTTGTAGGGAGGTCATACAGGCACGTGGAGACCACACACACCACAGAGCCTCATTTTAAGTTGTCTTGAGGACACTAAAGTTGGATCAGCCAGTCGTTTGATTTTCCACTTTGAGTATGATTCCAAATCCAGACCTCCATGGGATAATAATGTTGATTTACATGCATTGTTTTTGGTTATTTTGTTCTCAACACATTCCACTATCTACTACATAGAGATTTTCAACTGACATGTTTTGTTTAGTAAGATTTAGGATGTGTTATTTTAGTGTTCCCTTTATTTTTTTTAACAGTTTATGTGACATCTGTTGGTTCTGTGCATGTATTTGGTCTTGTATGATCATTGGTTGTATATTTATAGCTGTTGTCTTGGCCAGGTTATGCTTGGAAAATAGGATTTCACTCTTAATGAGTTTTTTCCTGGTTAAATAAAGGATACTACATTAGCTATATTATTATACTGTAACTGTTCTTATAATATAGTGGTCTTCCTTCTATGCATTGTTAAGCAAACTAATACCCTTTCAAGATGCTAAGAAATGAATATGTTTAACATTAAGATTAGATTACTGTGATTTAATTCTGTTCAAAATTTTTAACTATTCAAATGTAAAAACTCATAGTAGTTTAGTTTTATCAAACTTGCACTGCCTGCCATTTAAATAAATTAATTTGGAATTGAAAATTGTGGTAATGGGACGAAAAGCAGAAGAGTTGACATGAAGATAACAGATGCACCTGCTGAAGGTTTTGTTGCATCTACTCAACCCTTGCATCTACCCAACCCTTACGTACTTGTTATGCTTAACTCCACTACAATCTTTTCTTTCTACCCTTTTATCTTCCTTCGACCAGCTTTGCCCTATCTTTTATAAACATAAGAAACCGTCTTCCCCTGCTCCAAGGCCTTCAGATGCACTGCGCAGCAATAGATGAGAACCAAGGTCAGCTGAGAGGAAGTGGAGAAAGTCTCGGCTTCATGCTGATCTTCTCTTCTATGCCTCACTGCTTTCCAGGTTCTCATCTGATGTGGCTGCTGCAAAATCATCTTTTTACAAAGTCCAACTTGAGCAGTCTTCTTCGAGACCCCTGAATGATTCATGCCATCTTTTCGTCTCTCCTCAGCCCTTTTCCTCCTCCCCAAACTACGTTTTTCTGCTGCTGACTTTGGTTAACTCGCAACTAAACTCTCATCTGTTCTAATTCTTCCGGTCCTTTCTGGAGGCTTCAACACGGTAAATTACAACTTTCTTTTGTCCACTCTCTCTGACATTGGAGTAGCTGGCTCAGCATGGCAATGACTGGCCTCCTAACTCAGCGGACGCTCCTACCAATCTCATAGAAGGGCTTGACATCTTCCCCATTCAGTTTCTCAACTGGTGTTCCTCAATGCTCTGTACTTGGTCCACTTCTCTTTCTACACCTGTCCTCTTGGTAAGGCCTCCCATTGCTTTTCCTACCACTCCTATGCTGATAATACTCAGCATTTACTCCTTAATATTCTCAGGTCTCAGCTCGTATCTCACTATCCATGTGAGATCTCTCACAGTGAATGTTAACTCATCACCTGAAGCTCAATACAAACAAGCCCGAAAAATACTTATTCCTGAAGACCATTCCTCAACAAGGGATCTAGTCATCTTTCTTGATTAATCTTAAATCAGACTATCGGAGAATGTACAAAGCCATGTGGTTGTTCTCAATAATCAACTGACTCTTTTGTAACCAACAGGACTAGATGCCACAGAAGATTCCTCCTCTACAACATCAGAAAGCTCAGGCATTTCCTCTTGCTCAGATTCCTATTCAGTCTCTGGTACTCTTATGGCTCGACTACTGCAATTCTCTTTTGGCCAGGGCCCCCTGTACACCATCAAACCCCTGCATTTACAAACCGGCCCGCAGCCACACTCACAACAACCGTGTCTCGTTTATATGTATGTCTTACATGCAACTGAAATTAAAATGTAACAAATTCAGAATGTGCTAAAAGATTTTAAGATTTTAATATGCATGAGCCGGGAGCAACATTCATATGTTTTACATTTGATGATGGAGCTGAAGTGATGGGCTAGCTTCAAAAATTGTGTCGTTCACATGGACTAATCCGCTTAGGAAGACCAAATTTTAGTCCTGCAAACTGACATTTAAATGTCAAGTTCCTCTGCTGGGCAGTGTTGGAACTTGTTGGATAAAGAAAAGTATCCAAATATAAAATGTGGCATATATTTGACAGCATTTTTATGATAAAGTTACTACCACATGAAATTAAAGCTCAAGTCCACTTATCAGATCATTTGAAAGACTGTTCAGACTCCTCCCAACTGGCTGACACCATTCGGTGCAAATAATCAGAATAATAGTATTAAACACAAACATTATAAGGCTTTATGTCACTGGTCTCTATAGTAAGTTAATTAAAAACTAAACATATATAATTTATAATGCATTATGTCACTGTGTTATAAAGCCTTATGGCATGTTCTTAACACTTTATGAGTGTGCTTATGTACATCTATGGACATTAACAAACGTTTACGACAAAAATTAGAAAGGCTTATGAATACCATACCAAACAGAGCTTAATAAGCTTGTTAATGATGCAATAACTAGCTCTATTTTCTGACCACATAATAAACTGTGGTTAAACACATTCCTAAATCAATTAAGAACATTAAATGTAAGTGGTTTTCTATACATGAATTATAATACTCTCCATCTGGTAAAACGTATTCAAGAACGATTTGACGTTTGGATGGCAAAAGTGTATAAATACATTTATCATTGGAGTAATTGAGAGTAATGTGCGCTGTTCCTGTTGTTTAGCTGTGACTGCACATAAAAATGAGAGAGTGTAAAAAAGAATTGAGAAGCAAGGGAGAAAAGCACCTAGGTCAAAGAAATGATGAACGCTCTGTTCCTTCCCTGCCGAGATCAAGATTGCACTGTTGGTGAGAGACAGGTTTAACGTTGTTTTGAGAAAAATCAATGTCAGTGAATCTTCACCATGGGCAAAAACTAGCTCCTCCATACCCAGTGTGGAAAAATACAATTACTCATTGGTGACTGGTGCAGTGAGGCGACATTCAAGATGTGGTCCTTTAAACTGAATAAAGTAGTAAGCACATAAGAAGTGCATTTTACAGAGTAGTACACTATTTAAAATTATTTGCTGTTTAGCTTTGAATATTGTTTTCCTGATGTCAATAATTTAAGTTAGCCAATAAACACAATAATGCTAAATTATATCATTTACGAGTTAGCGTCATTACTTTTAAGTGATAATCTGGGGTGGCCAGGTCAATAAAAGACGACATTTGTGAACATTTAATCAAATGATATTTTTACTGTGTGTCAACTTTCCATCCTAACATTATCCAAAAAAATAAAAATTTAAATAATTTAATATACATATACAGAATTATTCATGTTTTGGTTAAACAGATACAGACCAGACAACAGATTTAAGTATATATTTAATACACAATATGTTTTGAACTTTGCTAGTGTTAAACTTTAGCCACCCAGCAGCCAGCCAGTTATTATTTAGTACCAGTCCGATTTGGCAGAATTACTGTGTTTCAATGCCTTCTGTCTCAAACCAGATGTCTCCAAATCTTGTAGTTAGATAGTTTGCCCACTCTTCATTGAAAAATCTCAGTATTTCTGATATATTCTTGGCTTGTCTTGCATGCACAGTTTATTTAAGGTCTATGCATAAATTTTCTATGATGTTTGGGTCAGGGGACTTGAGCAGCATTCTAAAACATTCAGTTTGTGTCTTTTCGAAGAGTCTCTGGTGAATTTTAAGGTTTGTTTTGAATTATCATGCTGTTGTATAAGTCATCCTAATTTCATTTGCAGGCTTTTAACAGATGATTTAACACTTTCAGAATTTGCTAGTATTTTGCATAATTGATTATTTTTTGCACCCATGTGCTATTGCTATTCGACTGGCAGCTACACAAACTCAAATCATTAAAGCCATGATATCTGTGTATGTCAGTTATAATGTGTTTATGACCTGCAGTTAGTTTTTTTCTTTTCATAAATGTACCTTATCATGATAAATGAGTTCTATATTAATTGCATCGGTTTACAACACACACCTGACTGCACAGTTTTGTTTAAAATGTGTCTTGGTCCTCTAGATCGCATCTTAATGTTTAAAATGTTAAATTTGAAACATAAATTAATTAAACTGTTAATATACTTTCTGTTATACTGTACAGCATACATATCAACCTAAGAACAATTAATTTTCCACTGAGCTTTTGGACCTTGAGCCTTAAGTATATTGATGTTTATAATCATAGTCAGAAATTGTTTCTGATAACAATTTGACAAAGCTTTATAACAATGTGACAATGCATCATTATCTGAACTTTTGATTCTTTGGATGTTTAGACATTCTTATTTAAAACAAAATGATTACACTTTACTTAAAGTCTGCATTTATAAGCTTTTATAAGGCACTATGTATGCAGTCTCTTTTATGCCTGTAAAGCAAGACTATAAACATTTATAAACAGTTACGAGCACTTATAAACTCATATTTAGAAAAGCATTTAAACACAAATGTTAAAAGGCTTTATGTCACGGGTCTTTATAGTAAATAAATGACCAGTTAAGATATATCATTGATAATGCATTATGTCACTTTGTGTTCTAAAACCTTATAGAATGTTCTTATAACAATGAGTGTGTTTATGTACTTAATAAAAATAACATTTGTCATTCTAAAGAACAAATATGGATTTGCAGCACAAATGGACACATTTAAATTAACTTTGAAAGACATAAAAAGCTGGAAAATGCAATTAACTTAAAGTCTGAAAACTACAATATACTAATAATAGTACGAATATATATATATATATACACACCTTTTTTTTTCCTTTTTTTTTTATTTCTTTTATTTACACATTTTGTTTAAACAAATATAAAAATCCAAAACATCCAAATAATAATAATATTATCATAATTTATATTATTATGCAAAATAATACAAACATGTTTTGACAAGACAAAGAAAGTGGACATCAAATGGAAAGCGCCATTTTAATCCTGCACATCTTTTTTTCTAACGACTATTTTCCAATACTTTTAATACAGCCTTGTTCTACCAGCAAAATATTACATGCAACAGTGGAAATTTTAACCAACATACAAAATATGGACTTACGGTATATTTTTAAACCATAAGGACATGATGCATTTTGGTTAAAACAGGCATTAATCTTGGTGCATAAAGACTAGAGACTTAATCGACAGCTAAAATGTCCATAACTACTGAGTCCTCGGGTGGTATTATTTAAGAAGGGTACTTTGGAATTCATTGCTACTTAACACAGTCTGCAGCATGTGTCATTGAATGCAACATAAATGTATTAGTCAATAACTAGAAACAGAAGTTTTTGAACATCCCTCAAAAATCTGGCTTGGAAAGGATACATGTGACAAAAAAAAAAAACCTAAAAAAGGCAAAGAAGAGGTGTAATGTTGAAATTCAAGAAAGCTGATGAAATATTGTTAATGGATTCTTATGGGGGGAAAAAGTCTACGAGAAAAGGCGTGGCATGAAAACCATACACCATATTTCTCCAAAATGCACAAGGCAATAAATATTTTATTGCTTTCAAACAGAAGCAATTCAAAGTGCTTCACAAAGTAGTCAAAATTGTAAAAGCCATTAATTTTTTCAAAATAGTTCATTAACAAAAAGAAAAATACATAAAAGGAAAATAGAATTAATAAAACAATAGCAGATCGTGACTTGTCATTTGACATCATAAACTGAGTTGTAAGATGCTCAAATAAGAATGTTTTTAATCTGGATTTAAAAGCGTCTAAAGGCTTTTTCTTATTTAGCTGATTCCATTTGAGAGTGGCGTAGCGGCTAAATGCTACTTCTCCATGTTCAGTTCTCACCTGGGGCGAGACTAATAGACCAGTTCCTAAAGATCTGAGAGTTGTGCTTTGCAGCAGATCTGATAAATACACTGGTCCTACACCATTACAGATATTTATAGAGCAGTGACCACACTTTAAAGTCTATTCTGTAACTGAATGGTAACCAGTGTAACTTCACAATGGGGGTAATGTGATTTCTTCTTTTGCTCTTAGTCTGAACTCAGCTGCGTTTTAAATCAGCTGAAGCTGTTTAATGCTCTTTTTTAGAAGTCCAGTAAAGAGACTTTTGCAGGAATCAATACTACTGAAAATAAAAATGTGGAAAAGTTTCTCCAGGTCTGCTTTAGTGACAAAATTTCTAATCTTACTCATATTTTTCAGATGGTGAAAGACGGACAAGTAACCTAAGTGGCTATGGCTACTATGATACTGCAAAATTTCATGCTGTACATTAAAGATACAGGATGGAATGCGTCTAGAAAATTTGTGTGGGAATAAAAACAAGAAGAATATGCAATGTTTATGCAATAATTTTGTGCTGAATCACCAACAAGTGCTTTTCGCCCCAAAGTCATCTAAGAAGGAATAGCTGGGTTTGGGCTCAGACGTTTGATTTGCCAAAGCATTGGCTTATATTTAAATTTCGAAGAGATATATGATGGCATTAAAATTGATTTCCAGAAATCATTTAATAAATAATATTTTATTATAAAAAATATTTTAATCTATTAGGAATCAGAAGTAGGATGGTGGAATGAATAGCAAGCAGCATCTGCGAGAGGTGCAGAAGTGGTGTCAACTAGCACGCAGTCACCCAGACACCACAGGTGAATTGGTATAGCATCTGTGTCATGCTTGCAAATGCATCATTAATACAACAACAGAAAACTGGCACGGTGTCAGAGGCGTAGTTTAAATAGCACCTCCAAGCCGTCATAGATTAAGTGGGTGCTTGTTTATAGACACCGGGCTGATCTAGCTGTGCTGAGCCACCGAAGCATTAAAAGGATCTAAGATTTAAATGAAAAAGGTCCAAAAACGAATTTATAATCTTGTTAAATTAGACACCAACAGTAAATAAACTTCATTTGAAAGGCTGACCTTAGCTAACAATAAAAAACAAGTACAAGGTTTTCACAAGGATAAGAAGAGTAATAGAACACAATACAGAAGACAATTTTTGGACTTTGTCAAAATAAAGAAAAAAAACTATTAATATGTATGTAACAAATATATGTATTTTTTGTGAATACAGCCCCAGATCTGTGTTTTCTGAAAAAAAAAAAAAGTTTAAAAAAAAAAATGTTCAAAACCTCAAATCTCAAAAAGTTTGTCACTGATAGCTTTAAAATAGACAAAATGTTGTATTTAAATACGTGTGTGTTTTTAAATACTTTATTTTAATTTTATTTACTTATTTTATGCTTAATCAATAGAAGTGTGTGTCATCTCTATAGTGACTAGTGCAAGAGTAAAGTCGAGGGGAAGATGTGAAGTGCTTGGCATATAGTAACTGCTGCACAGGTACAGTGGATGAAGGTGCTTGGCATATAGTAACTGCAGCAAAGGTAAAGTGGATGGGACGATGCAAGGTGCTTGGCGTATAGCGACTGGCGCACAGGTAGAGTGGAGCAGATGATGCGGAGGAATTGCCGTATAGCAATAGGGCCGCAGGTAAAGTGGACAGAAGATACAAGGAACTTGACGTATAGTGATAGGCATGCGGGTAAAGCAGAGGGAAGACGCTATAAGTTGCACGTCGACGCAAAATGGCCATCTGACTGAATGTGTCCGATCCTGCGGCTCCACAGGCATAGAACGGCTAACAGTTTAAATATATGAACTCCAAAGTCAACACTTATTCAAAAACTACTGCCTTGCAACTTTCACGTTGTTATCAGGTTTAACAGATTAGAAACGTGCATGTTCTCTTTTCTTTCTTTTCAGATTAACCAGATGGTTAGTTGTTTACAGTGTGTGTATAT
>JAOUQT010006405.1:0-12385 GCA_025769995.1 Xyliphius kryptos | reverse complement strand
ACACACACACACACCTACACACACACACACACACACACACACACACACACACACACAAGTAAAGTAGGTTTGCAGGGTCAAATATAGACCTTGATTTTGAAAAAGTCTTACATGTGTGCAAGTAACTTTGCTAGCAGTCACATTCTTTCAAGTACTAATAAGCTCCTGGGAATAAGTAAGTTAACCTTACTTAATAAAAGCTACTTAATGTACAATAAAGTTTTTTAACTAAAACATTTTAGTATTTTAAACCAAATAAACCATAAGTTAATGACAAGGCAGGTATAGTCTTTTAGAACAAGCTAGCGCAGCTATACTGAGCGTGCTCATCCTTTGATGGTACTTAATTGTGTTAAGTTATCTTCACTCAAAACCATCAATTAAAGTGTTTTTCCCCTGAGTATCTGAAACCTAATAACAAAAAGTATAAGTAGCATTTTGTTGCTAATTGAGTAAAGTTTACTAATTTAATTTAATTTAAGCCAAGCTTGATTTTGGGCATCACTGTGTCTTTGCTATCAAAACAATGTGAAAACTATGACTTTTGCGGCTGGAAGGTGCAAAATGCATGTACTAAATGTCTTAGTTATTCTTTTGCGGTTCTCATTAAGAGCCAGATGCAGTCTGACTTTAGCGAATTGCTATTTTAACGGTGCAGCTATCTAGACTCAATGCGCTGGTCCATTTTACTGCAAATGAAGAACACATAGTATAGACTATGTACAGTGGAACCTTTGTTTTCATTGCTAATCCGTTCGCAAACAATGGTTGAAATGAAAACCGAGGCACCTATTTCCATTTAAATAAATTCCAGTTAATTTAAAGCAGAGACTCTAAAATATATTTAAAAAAACACATTTTACATATGTTCTACCATTCACAAAAAAAGAAAAATGTGTTGCACTGTGATAATTGACAACCAAATGGCAACTTAAGCCTCTTTTTCACTTGTTTGTCGTTTCATGTCAACAAACCGCCTTCTTTATCCCGTCTCTTCGCAGAATGGCCAAGTCTGCTGCTCCGTGGAGTTGGACTGCATCCGGAACGATTAAAGCTCCTTCAGGACCTGCTGGATCCGCAGAAGTCTTGTGTGTAACGTATTGGATCTTTACGCCTCCCACGGCACTGACTCTGAAATCTTGTACAGTGACGTTATGGCTGAAACTCCCCCTATTTACAAGAATATGCAATACTCTGTACAATACTATGGGTTCCAGAGTGTCAGATGCAGATTTAGGTTTAAGAAGTTTGACATTCTGTTAAAACCACAGGATTCCAGCTGAACGGATGCTGTATCCTTCATAATCGGGTAGACCCGAAAATATTTGACTTTTATTTATTGTGTGTATGTTGTGAATTTTTTTTTTTTTTAAAAAAAGTGGTTCCTTTAGCCGCATCCTTCATTCGATCCGTGCGACTCAAATGTGTATCTTTAAGTATTTACATTGATCTTTGTTAGATGATAATGTAAATGTGAATGAATAAATCTACACTGAAATTAGCGTTCGAGGGGGGAAGACTTCGACTCGAGCTAAATTTCCTCTGGTCCAGTGGAACTTCCCCTGATGCTGATCTATAATCACAAAAACCAAACTGCTTTTGTACATTATAATACATGTTAATTACCTTACTCATTAGTAACAAAACTATCACCAGGCAAGCAATTAGATGAGGAGGCACACAAGGAAAACCAGAATCATCTGGTACAGGGGACTTAGCTGTAAGTAAAAGTTTCCCGACTTTGAAACAAACAAATGAACTTTGGGTAATAAAACTTACTAGGTTCAGACAATATTACAGCACTTAATGGTCTGCAGAGGGCATGCATTGTTGTAAATGAGTGCAAAGAGGTGTTGTGTAGAAGAGTATGTGTAGCGGACTACAGTTACACTTCGTTATTTACAATAATGTACAACCTTGAATGCTGTACTGCTTTTTTTAAAACAGTTACCAACACACTATAGTATTAAAAAACAAGGTTTAATAAAAAAAAATTTGTTTGATGAAACAAAATCGTTAATAAACTAGTCTTTCACGACATGATCTAGGTTTTTAAAGTGAACATTAATTACCGAGTAACAGGATACTGGTTTCTTGAACATTCAAAAAATGAAGCAATAGGCTTAGTGCTCATCGGGATTCAGCTCACTGGTTATATTAATCTGTATTTCCATTTATGGTACATAATTTAAAAGACTGTATTTCATAAAAAGGGTAGTTCCGGTGCTTAAATCTGATTGGCTGAGCCGTTTGCCCAGCCGTGACATTATTGACAATAATGCTCACCTCTGCCTGGTTTACATTTGTATAAATTTTTGATATACAATACATTATTTTTTTTGTTAACTTCCCTTGCCATCCATCCCCAAATGATCTCAAACAGATTTTGATCATGGAAACACGCAGGATGGTCCAAAAGAGTAAGGTTGTTCTCCTGGAAGAAGTCCTTTGTCAGACAGGCATTGTGAACTGTAGCATTGTCCTGTTGAAAAACCCAGTCGAGGGCCCTCAGTCATGAGGGATGCCCGCTGCAACATCTCCACATAGCCAGCTGCTGTTCAACACCCCAGCAGAACCTTAAACTCTATTGTTCCACTAAAGGAAAACGCAACCCAAACTAGAAAACTTTCCAGGTGGGATCACCTTGTCATTCCAGTAACGTTGGATTCCATCAGGACCATCAAGGTTATTTTTTATCTCATCAGATAATACAACTTTCTTTCACCTTTCAGTGTCCCATGTTTGTAAAGTTCAAACAGGCAATTTTGTTGCGATAAGGAGGACGCAGCCTTTGAAGACGTTTTTGTTTCTGAACCCCTTCCCTCAGAGATGCCATTTGATGGTTATTGGGCTGCAGTAAGCACCAATAATAGCCTTAATTTTGGTAGAAGATTATCCCGTGTCTTGAAGGGCAGCCAAACGGATCCTGCGGCTCAACGCTGGTGAAAGTTTTTTGGGTCTACCACTTGCCTTGTTTTGTTCCATGACCCTCAGGATCATTTGAAAAATTCAAAATGACTGTCTTATTGTGTGCGCCCTCAGCAGCGATGGCACGTTGTGAGATGCCCTGCTTATGCTCAACAATTCTACCACGTTCAAAGTCAGTGAACTTTGTTGCTTTAGCCATAAGGTCTTGACATTGTAAATACTTCACAGAAAATGATGTGGAATCCAAATTTTTGCAAAGATTTTGGCTTTTAAAGGCTATGATCTTAAATGTAAATTAAGTTTTCAAAAATTGGCTGCTCAAAAGTTTTTATCTCTTGTTCCATTTCTTTCTTTTAGCAATTTTTTAATTGGTCTTAATATTTTGTCATGGGGTGTATGACCGTAAAAAAGCGGTCAAAGGTGTGCGTTATTCTCAATTGTGTCACGGCTGGCCAAACAGCTCAGTCAATCGAATTTAAGGACCAGATCTGGCTGTTTTATAATCACAAATAACGAGGCAAGCAATTAGACGAGGGATAGTCGGCTTAATGTGCACTTACTTCTGTGACTTAATAAGGCAATAAAATACGGGAGTTGTGCATTATTATTTACTGGAAAGAGGTGTTGTTAGGCCTGACACATAAATTTCATAGAAGGGCCACCATTGGCTGACATGCAGTTTCCCCGTGCAGACAGTGGACTCAGCCAGAAGTGACTTTATCCCTTTGCAATATGGAACGTATTGTTTTGACAGACAAATGCAGAGAAATCAAATCCATTGCTAAGAAATCAATTTGCTTTTGTCTGTGATTTAAACGTGATAATTAGCTTGATAGTCATAAACAATGTTTAAGCCTCCAGGGGGTGGAAAGCTGCTTTGAGACAGAGTAATGCTCTCTGCGTATAAAGGTATTTTTTACAACATGCAGTTGCTGTAAATTGAAGCCTGGTGTGCTATAATCATGCGATGAGGCCGGTTGGTTCTCCTCACTATCACTTTTATTATCGTGAACCAGAATGTAGAGCTGGATTCGAGCAGATGCTCAGGCTTCGTTTATTACAATGTAACCCATGATGTGGAGAGTAAAGTTATAAACAGCTGTGCCTCTTCACCTATCACTTGTCTTTTCGTAAGTAAGTCTCGACATACTCATTTGCATTTCATGAATTTTCACATCTCATTGCTTCATTTGTTCGAGCTTGAGAGGGTTTGAGAGCATAAGCTACATATGATATGTCAGTTCCAGCTGGATTTCATAAAACCTGTGGAGGTTTAGAAGAGCATTCGGTCCAATTCAGTAATATTGGCACTCGTGGAAAACAAAAAATATTAAAATGATGGCAATGTTCTGATCTTAATCATATTTCAGGCACTCACCATTATTTACAGATTTATTGATAATCAGGATTTTTGGACTGCGAAGTGGCGTTTTTAATCTACAAATGTGGGTTCGCAAATTTACTGTGAAGCATGGTGGTGGTGGTTCTGTAAAAAGTATTAAGGTCCCTAATAACTTGCAGATGAATGGCTTTGTGGGTCATTAAATATCAGCAGATATGTTTAAACCCACCTCAGTTAGAAAGCTTGAGATGGGACATGTTGGGCTCTGTGATCTAAAACAGATTAAAATGTTTTCCTCTGAATCGGGGGTTTGCTATGTCCATCAGAGGGACCATGGGATTCTATACCTGCTGGTCTTAGCCCAAGACCCACATTTTCTCTTGATCATTAAAAGTCGTGACCCACTTTTATAGAATAGATTCATTATTTTCCATTTAATTCTCTACACGGGTTGTGAGGGGGTTCCCCATGCCCATCCAGGGAATAATATTAACAGTGGTGGGCAAATACATCCAGGACAGGGTGCCAATCTATCGCTGGGTACAGACTGACTTACACAAACACACATACAGACTGAAGGGGCAATTTAGAGCAGCCAATTCACCTTAAATCCAGTTTTTTGGACTTTGGGAGGAAACCGGAAAAAACCCACATGGACACGGGGAGAACACGGAAACTCCACCCAGATTGGGATTCAAACCAGGAATCCCTAACACTGAGAGGCGAACATGCTAACCACTAAGCCACCGTGCCAAAAAAAAAAAAAAGACAAGTCTAATGTAAATAAATGTTTAACATTTAACAAAATGCCATCCACATTTCTCATCATCTAACTGTCTAATCCAAATTATTAATACATTTTTTATCTCTTTCGCTATATTAGACTCTTTGTTGCTTCCTTTTTCCCCGACAATGGAACTTATTGTGTACGATTTCATCGATCTTAATGCTGAGTATAACGATCGAGTTACTGCTCTTTGCACTCGATGCTCTGCTGGATCTAAAAACTTTTTTTGGTTGGATCTAAAAGTAAAGCTTTAACTTCACTTTCAATTCTCAAGGGAAACTTAATGGGGTAATGAGAGTCTTCCAAGTCATGTGATCATGCCGATTAAATCCAAATAACAGGCAGAAACAGACGTCATTTTCACGTAGAAAATCCACAAACAATGAATCTGGTGATATCCGAAGTCAACGCAAACTGAGATTCCACAAATCTTATTTTATATTTTACAAAATGTCCGCCGCTTCCTTTTGGGTAGCGACCTGATATTTGAGAAACGCTGAATAATACAACTTATAGAAGTGAAACTCCGATTTTAATTCCGTTTTGGGTGGAATTTCTGTCTTCTCTCAATTTCCACGTGTTTTTTCTCCAGGTTCTCCGGTTTCCCCCTAAAGTCCAAAAACATGGATTCATAATGAATTGACCACTTTGAATTTCCTCTCTATAGTTTGTGTCTGTGTGAGTGTGTGCCTAACAATGAATTGGTGCCCTGTCCTGAGTGTATCTGGCCAGCACCCAAAGTATTCTCCCTTGGATGTACATGAGGAACCCCCACCTTATTCCCCAGTATGGGATAAAGGGGAAGATAATGAGACAAGAGACTGATGGGACAAACCGAGGAGAATCCACCCACCTAAATCTGAGAGAAATGATTCTGACTAAACAAAAGATCTCAGCTCCCTCCTGCTTCCTCCTAAATAATGTAAGGTCTCATTTATTTTATTCAAGTTTTTTTTATTATACATGACATTTTTTTTTTCGCCAAAACTTCATTGTCTGAAAGCAGCTTTTCAAAACTCCAAATCCCAAACTCTTGTTAAAAATCATTCATCTAATAACTTTTTTTTTAATTTATTTCCATCTTTGTGTCCTTCATAAATAGAGACTGTTAATATTTCAAATAAAAGTTTAAACAATCAGCAATAAAAAATTTCAAAAGCCATTTTCATCTTCATGTTCACCAGGGTGCCAATATTCAGAGGCCATTCTTTGAAACCGTCCTTAAATGGGGCTGTAATATTTTCAATTTCATGAGAAACAAACAGATATGAAGCTAATAAAACAGTGTTTGCGTTACTATGGCACGTTCTGTATATGTAAGGTGGTCCACAAAAAAGGAGCTTGCCTCATATATCCAGGAACATATACACATATAAACCGCATACATTCCGGGGTTGAGACAGTGAAACTGAAACACCTGTCATTTTAGTGTGTGGGAGGTTTCATGGCTAAATTGGAGCAGCCTGGAGGCCAGTCTTCTTCAATTACACATTGCACCAGTAAGAGCAGAGTGTGAAGGTTCAATTAGCAGGATAAGAGCACAGTTTTACTCCAAATATTGCAATTATGGGTGACATACCAGAGTTTGAAAGATTGGTTTGATGAACCAATTGGTTTGGCCTGCACAGTCACCAGATCTAAACATTAGGGGGTTTTCCTCCACCAGCATCATGTAGTGACCTGGCCACTATCCTGCAAGAAGTCCCCTCTGACCACTGTGCAGCACTTGTAGATGTCATTCCCAAGATGAACTGACGCTGTATTGGCCGTAAAAGGAGGCCCTACACCATACTAATCAATTATTGTGGTCTAAAACCAGGTGTTTCAGTTTCATTGTCCAGCCCCATTATATTTGGGGTGTAAGGGTACACAAAAGACACGGTTTGCTTCACACCGTGGTATGGACGTCACGGTTGACCTCACGGTGAGGGGAAATAAGGATTTCAGATCATTTATTGTCAAGCACCCCACCAGCATATGACGCAGATCACTTCTCGTGGCTTAATTGTATTGTGGGTTTGTTTTTTTTAAATATATGTCACTCTGAATTCACTTATTACATCATTTTGCGCTATATATATTGTTGTATTTTCATGTCGGGTCTTTGTGGGTTTCCTCCGGGTTCTCTGGTTTCCTCCCACAGTCCAAAAACACGGAGTCAAGGTTAATTGAATGCATTAAATTGCCCCGTTTTGTGTGTGTGTGTGTGCGGCTGTGCGGCTGTGTAAGTGAGTGCGCCCAGAGATATATTGTCGACCTGACCTGGTGTATCTGCCCAGCGCCCGAAACGTTGTCCCCTGGTTGAGCTTAGGAAATCCCTCTCAACACTTGTAGAGAATTAAACAGAAGATAATAAATGAATGAATTATTTAATCAATACAATCTGAACGTAACCATCGTGATATGTGAGTACTGTACATGCTCATCTGTTAACTTATTTAAAAAAGCACAGGTTTAGTCAAAGAACAGTAAAAAGTAATGGAGATTAATCGTTGCCATTTTTTCCATTAGCTCTGGTTTTTGATGTGGATGATTCCAATGAATATGCGTTTGCACATTTGAAATGTTTCCACAAACATACCTCACACTTGCACAATTCCGACAATCATCCATGTTCGGTCTACCCGCGCTCTTCCAGAGATGTTGTCATTTACAGGGACACAAAATCTTTCCTCACGTTCATATGAAGCAGGAAGATAACTTTCATGTATGGTTTCCACTGGCGGTTTACATTCCGCCTCTAAACTGAGTTACACTTAGCATGGCAGGCTTAGCAGTGTGTACAGCTACGGTGCAACTCGCCCTGCCTTTTCATTTTTGTTCCACCTTGTGTTTCCTGGTTTTACGTGTTCCTATAGGATTATAGGAAGTGCCGTTGTATTCTCTATGCAACTGCACGTATCGAATGGTTCATGACGAATACAGTGTACCGTTAAACCCCTAATATACAGCATATAATTAAATGAATCAATTAAATGAAATACGTATAATGTCACTGTTTTTATTTTGTTTTGTTTTTTTGCAATTGTTATGGTGTAAACATCTACATTTTTTTATATTTTCGACAGCATACAGTTGATGTCAAAAAAAAATCGAGTAAGTGCTTCATTTATTAGTTACACTGCATCTTGCACTCTGGAATTACCTGGTATTTTCTCCTCTTTCTCTCTGTGTACCACGATTTTGGAATATTTAATTTTCTTGATCTCTTTACCTGGGCGTCACCTCACCCCTATTCCGTCCTTTCCCCATCAGTCCCTTTCAGGGTTTTTTTCCCCTTGGATGGTTGAGGTGTGCCTGACAGTGGCCACGTTTGAAGGAGGACTTTCAGGACGAACTGACTGAAGCTGAACTATTTGAACCTTGTCCGTTTGGGCTGAAGCCTTCCGGACCTCTGCGCGCTTCAGCTGCAGGGGTGTGGTGTGTTAATACGACTTGTAGAGTAGCTTGTAAATTGTCTTTTACTTTCAATGTCTGTGTGATGCATGTCACTGCTGCATCATTTTCTGTACAGTGTGTAATGCCCAGAGCACACACACACACACACACACACACACCAACACCAACACGCATTCATTGTTTTCAACCTGCCGTTCCTGAAATGTCCAGTAAAACTGATGTTCTATACATACAGCAGAGGGTCTATACATACAGATTTTATTTTGCTGTTTGAATAACATGCCACAGCTACAACATATAAAGAGCAAGAGTTAATTACAGTGTGGGTACTTTATATAAAGCACAAATAAATCAATCACGGAAAACAGCGTTTGTTATTTACAATAATACACCACCTCGAGTCCCTTATGGCTTTTTTAAAATGGTTACAAACACACTATAATAAAAAGGTTTGGATCAGTTACGTGTTTATTAAACTGCTCTTCTGCAACCCAATCTAGTCTGGTTTTTAAAGTGAACGCTGATTGCTGAGTAACAGGTTTCTGTTTTTTCTAAAAATCTAATACTGCCATCTAGTGGCCAAAGAACAGAATAAAATAGGGGAAACAATGTTTTTCTTTTTATAATAGTGTGTTTTTAGTCGTTTCATTAAAGCAATAAAGACAAGGCACTCAAGGTTGTTTATTATTGTAAATAATCACAAGAATAAGATAACTGTACTCCGCTATGAATAACTGTACTCCGCTATGAATCAACACTGTGATTTATTCACATTTAATACACGTATTGATGTATTGATACGAATGGAGCAGTCAGAGGTGTGCATTATTGTTGTCAATAATGTCACAGCTGGACAAACGACCAGAACTACGCAGGTTATAAGATTCAATTATGTACCTGTACTTTTTACTCTATTGCTTAATACATACATACATATATATATATATATATATATATATACACTGCTCAAAAAACTAAAGGGAACGCTTAAACAATACAATGTAATTTCCAGACCTCCATGGGATAATAATTTTGATTTACATTTTGATAATTTTTATGTTATTTTGTTCTCAATGCATTCCACTGTCTACTAAATAAATATTTTCAGCTAAATATTATCTTTTAAATTAATTTTTTATTCATTTAGATCTAGGATGTGTTCTTTTAGTGTTCCCTTTATTTTTTTTGAGCAGTATATATATTTCCTTACATTTACAGATAGTACAAACACGCTCTTATCTGTTTTATCATCTGATTTTACATATACAGCTGTATCCAAAATCTAATCAAAGTCTTTGTTGAATATGAGAAGTAGTTCATTTGAATTTTACAGTCCTATTTAAAGTGTTTTTCCCAAGTTCATTGTTTTCCATGTGGCTCATGTGAATGCAGTGATCAGTCGAGATGGTTAATCATTCACAGTACGTCTAACTGATCCCTGTTGCCTGCTTTAAAAATATCACAGTAAGTTCTGAGGGTTGTGCAATGTTGTTGGTAGCAAGTAATCTAGATCCTTGGTAAAAAAAAATCCTTGTGTCTCACACGCTCATTAAACAGACCGAATGTTGTTTGTGTCAAGTAATAAATAGGAATTTGGAGCATTTGTTCGAGTTTTCTTGTTTTGCTTGTAGTATTATTCTAAGCAGATCAGCAGATCCCCTCATGCTTTTAATAGTTCTTTTAATATGGTAAAGAACCCTAAATTACATATGGAATATTAAATGGTTATCACTTAAGACATTTAATTTTAGTAACATATGTCTCTCATGTTGTTTTGTTGTTTATAGTGAACTTGCTGACCCACAGCGTAGCTTAATTGATCTCTTCCCCAGTATGACGTTGCTGGTCCCATGTCTGCATCGTTACCATAAACTCCGAAAGTGTTCATGTAGTCGCTGTATTGTTGAGCAGACTGTATAACTATGCTTCCGTGGATAGCATGTCTCTGAAGGTATCCCAATGTTAGCAAACAAAGGTTACAGCCATGTTGCAAAGTTCAAGAGCAACAATTTTAAGAAACATGCGACTGATTTGAAACAAACAGTTACCTGGTGCAGTCATTTGAATAACATTAAAGGAATTGTTGTGTCATGCGAAGTGGTGACCATGTTGGGAATCAAAAGGGGATTGGAGCTCCGTTATGCATATGCCATACTTTGGATACTTAGTCCTTTAGTTTGCTGAATCCTGATCAGGTCACTATAACTGCCCGTTCTTGCAGACTTATTCTGTATACATCAGGAAGATCAGACCTTTCCTAACTGAACAGGCACTCAGCTGCTGGTCCAAGCCCTCATCCTATCCTGGGTGGACTATTGTAATGCCTTGCATCACTCCATTCGTCAACTCTCTCCATTGGCTCCCTGTGGCTGCTTTATTCAGTACAAGGTACTGACTCTGGCCTAGTGGGTAATCTTTGGATCTGCCCCCTTTTATTTTTAATCCATCTTACCTAAATAAATTCTGACTTACTCGCTATGCTCTAGTAATGTTGCCTGGTGATTCCAACTCCCCGAGGAGCTCGTTCTCACTCCAATTTATTCACCACTGCCAAATGGTGGAACAAATTTCCCAACACGATTCGTAAGGCTGAGAACAAAAACAGATCAATAATGCACAGGTTTTGATGATACTACAGTGTAGCTGTTTTTTCACAAACTACTGACTTTTGGTGTTCTCTCATTTCTCGCTTTGAATAAAAGCATCTGCTAAATGTAAATTTAATCCTGTCCCAGCTTCCATTGGCCAAAAATGGAGAAGCACACTGGACAGTTCATTTGGGACAAACAAAATAAATTTAGCCATTTATTAAAACTTTGTATGCGGAGTGTATGTATGTGGATTTTTCTCCACCCAGAGAAAAATTCCCAGCCTGGAAATCTAGTCCACTAAATTTCATGTATAATACACAGATGCTTTATTTTGCCCAAGTTCACAAATTAAAGTGATTTATTTTGCTTACCCACAGTGTAATTTTTTTTATCCCACACACTGAGTGAGCACATATTCTTATAGTGTTGGGCAGCTCTGTATACAACACCCTAGGAACAACTGGGGTTGGGTACCTTGCCCAAGGGCACTTAACGTCACACGGCTGGTTTCTTAACCATAGGCCTTTGACAAACCTAAATCCCAAATAAAAACCACCAAAGGCATTCAGTGATCAGATAATATTTTGATGCTCTACTATCATTATAGAAACAGTGACAAGGAAAGCAATCGGTATCAGGGTTGTGGTTTCAAATGGTCCGCTAACACATAACCGATGAGTGCTACGATATGATCTCTATCAAACGGCATAAATATGCCACCAATTACACAAATTAGACTTAATAGAGGATTTTTTTTTTCCCAAACTGGATTTTGGGTATTGCCTTTATGAGCATGTATAACTGATCATAGCTTAAGGCTTTATGTGTCTGTGTTTACCTTTTGTAAAAAATTGAAAAGTACCAGCATTACCTCAGCTTTAACAAAGGCCAGCTGTAGTGATAACTGTGCGAGCTTGAATAAGGTTTGTAATAAGGATAGATGAGAATCACGGGGTACAAAAACTGTAGTTGATGCACCTGTCGTCCAGCCCCTGCTAGGGTCATGTTCACTGCGTCTTTTTTGTTTATAGGAACAATAGTTCTATGTAACTGATGTTATGATCCAGTGAAGCAACATTGCACTTATGTTTATAACTCTTATTTGATATACGTCTATATTACACCTCAAAAAAAATAAAGGTAACACTACAATAACACATCCTAGATCTCAATGAATTAAATGTTTCAGTTGAAAATCTTTATTTAATGCGGAATGCATTGGGAAAAATGATCAAAATTATTATCCCATGGAGGTCTGGAGTTGGAATCCTACTCAAAATCAAAGTGGAAAATCAAATGACAGGCTGATCCAACTTCAGTGGAAATTTCTCAAGACAC
>JAOUQT010006395.1:0-12386 GCA_025769995.1 Xyliphius kryptos | reverse complement strand
GGGCAATTTAGAGCATTCAATTTACTTGGAATCCATGTTTTTGGACTGTGGGAGGAAACCGGAGAACCCGGAGGAAACCCACACAGACACGGGGAGAACATGGAAAATCCACCCAGGATTCAAACCCCTAATATAAACAAATCTGAGCAAATACACAAGGTTTTCAATCATTTGAATGCGAATTATTACTGCATTGCAACTGATTTTGTTTTGAATACCATAAAAATCAAGTGACATTAGAATAAGGACTTTTATTATAGGATCCTACAGGAAAAATACAACTTTAACCGTCCACTGCTCGGATTAGTTCATAAAGTACCAGCGATTTGGACAGGTACTGATCCTACACCCCTGTTAAGTTGAATGGTTTTACCTTTAAAACTGTGGCAAAAGAAGAAGATGAAGAAGAAGCTGCAACAGCCACCGCGACTACAGTATAATGTATCTGAATTACATTAAATGCACACTAGAGGGCGCCATCTAACAAAATATTGCTGGATTGATCTCGTACGAGGAGCTGGATTCAAATTTTTAACCATTTAAATGAATATAGTGCACAAAATCATATTAAGCAAAAAATAATAACTCGTAAAACAACCTTATGAGACCACAACTTCCACAAGGGAGTGACCTCTAAATGATTAAAAACATACAGGTTTGTGGTGTAGCTTTAACTGCATGCGGTGTTATGACTTTGTTATACGATTAAAATGTGGTAGACTTCATAAAAAATAGGAGTTACCACTTTATTGTATTATAAATTGAGAATTGTAGCCATGCTGCTGTTTAATACTATCAATTTCGAGACAACACTGCCCTCTACTGTTCAATAGCAAACGATACAACCAAAGGCATTTTTTTAGGACAGAAGCTTATAAAAAGCTGTTTTAAAGACAAAATCAGTGACTTTAGGAGTAATATGTCATTGCAGAAAATAAGTCACAGATGATATGTGAGATTTGACAGCTGAGATGTGGTTCCACTGCATCAGCAAAAAGTTAGACCAATTCACCCTCCACTCAAATGGCTTCTGCTGGAAATGATTCTCTTCGAATATGAACAACTTCAGCCTTCACCAGTAAAACCAATTTGCCCAGTGCCTAACATGCAAGACTTGTAAGGGCAATTACATTTGACCTTAAAAGAGTTTATAAGCCTCAAACTGCAGTATGACTCAAAAAATCCACTTCCAGTGCCATCTTAAATAGTTATTACTGCACTTGGTCTGTAATAGATGGCAAGAGCTCCTTTTTCGGAATTTGGAGAATGAATAAACAATGGGACCGGGCTTTGGTGAGCCCGAGTTTAGCTGCGTATTTCTATAAAGCTCTCTGCTCTTTAAACACTGCCTGGTGTTTACAGAACCTGGCATGACTCAAATGTTCTGTGCCTTTATCCTCAGGCTGTCAGACTGTGGGCTTTAAAAAACTATACTCAGAAGAGCTGAGACACAGAAGACGAACAGACCTCGATTTACAAAAAGCAAAAGTAAAAACAAATACAAAACTATTACCCTTAAAATGGACAAAAAAACGTTCATTATTTAAATAGAATACCTTTTATTTTCCAGAAATGAATACCATATCAGGTTTAACACTACTTTTAAGACAGAAACATATTTTGTTGTAATGCTGGCTTGTAATTGGACTGGGATTTATTAGAATGATGGTTCAAAATCCATCCATCCATTATCTTCATCTTATTCCTCTACTCGGGTCGCGGTGGGGTTCCCCATGCCCATCCAGGGGAGAACGTCTCGGGCGCAGGGCAGATACACCCAGAACAAGGCGACAAACCCATCGCTGGGTACACACTCACACAAACACACACTATACAGGGCAATGTAGAGCATTCAATTTACCTTGAATCCATGTTTTTGGAATGTGGGAGGAAACCGGAGAACCCGGAGAAATGCAGACACAGGGAGGACATGGAAACTCCACCCAGGTTGGGATTGGAACTGAGAGGCAAACATGTTAACCACTAAGCCACCGTGCCACCCATGGTTCAAAATCATTCTTATTATATCATCATTTATTTTTTAACAACTTAGCTTAATGATTGCAGTGATGATTTGCTATCAGTCTAAATTTTGTGTTTATCAAAATGGGCCCTTAATCAAGGCCCTTAACTTTTATATCTCCAGGGGTGCTGCATCTTGGCTGACAGTGTGCCTTGACCCCAATCATCATGTTGGGATACTGGGATAAGCTTCTTGTTAACGTGAAATCCAAGCTCAATGGATTAACAGACAAACAAAATACGAGTTTTCTTTTGATCTTCTTTAATGTGCACAGCGTGATGTATACAGTAAGCAAAGAAGAAATGTAAAAAAAAAAAACAACGATGGCGTCTCTCAACCCCAAAGTCCTATTCAAACACACATTCAAAGACAGCAGGTAGACAGCAGGGTGAGTTTAGTCGAAGAACGTAAGAGGACCACCCAGTTTCATAGGGAGGCCCCTAGAGCAGAGGACCTCAGATCTCAGCCGGTCTTTGCCAGTGTGTGAGTCCAACAGTAAACAGATAATCAAATCAAATAAAATAAAAAAAAAAGCAAAGGCATATTTTTTTTTCTTAAGGCACCAAATTTGGTCATTTTATTTTTCACAGCCGTCAACACACACACACACACACACACACACACACACACACACACACACACACACACACACACACACCCACACGTATAAATCCTGTCTAAATGAGCTGATATATGAAATAAACAACAGAAGAATATGCAAATATCCTAAAAAATAAAAAAATACTTCATCTTCTGAGAACAAAAAGTGATTGCTAAGAGTTCGGTCTTTACCGACGCTGCGAAGCTAAGCCGGAATGTGAAAATTGGGCCTTTCTGTCACTCGAGAGAAGCTGTTCTCATCACAAAGGGTTGAAAAGCTAGAATGTCTTTTGTTAGCTTATGCTGACCCACTTACTGAGGTCAGCGGTTTTGCCTCGCGCTTGATTCATGGTACAACAATGGCAGCATGCAGTGTCATGGGCAGTCTCTAAAAGTCAACAGGAGCTCTTGCTCTCCCGCTTTTCTGATTCATCATAAAAACACCAAAAACACATCTCGTGACTCATTAAAATCCACATACATTGTGGGAGCAGAAGGTGTGAGGTTTAGACCCGAGGTTTAAACTCTTACAGAGACTCACACTGCTGAGCAGGGCACAGGCAGCAAGTTAGCTTAGCATTTTAGCCGTGGCTAACTTCAGAATTAAGATTAAATTCTGGTTTCCAGTTTTGCACAGTCCAAATGTATGACTTACCAAATGATTAAGTACTAAATGAAGACTACATTTGGCTTTGTACACAATCTGATCTGCTCTGTTTGCTCAGTTGTTTGAATTAGCATGCACGCTAATGAACGCAAATATAAACTAAGGAATCCTAATTAGGTTCTTATTCAAAATCATTATTTTTTTTTGTTATTAAGGGAATAAAGACAGTAAAGGTAAATTTACTACCTCTGTTGTGTTTGTACTGCATTATAAAGGACTACTGTCTTCAAAGGTCAAAACAATCATCACAAATGAGGCATTTTGCAAAACGACTGAAAGAAAACAAGTAACAAACGCAGAATGAAAAGGGACAAAACATTACAGATTCACAGCCTCATCCCAGCAAGCGGAATAAAAAAAACATAAGGCTAATGCGGTGCGCCATTAGTGATAAACGCTAACAAATTACAAAAGACATCATCTCTAAAGACATATCATAGATCCCGACTCCCAGTGGACCACAGAAACTGGAGGGAGTCAAAGAACCGAGAGCAATGCATTTAAATGAAGGCACCAAAAGTACTCTGGTTCGGCTCTTTGCATACATTTTTCTTAATCTTCCTCATTTTTTAAAAATCCTGCTAAACCCCTCCTGAGTTTCCATCCAGCCCCCACCCTATTTCTTCCTTCACTTTGGGTGCTCTTAAACCACCTTGACGTTTGTAATTCGCACATTGCTGAAGCACTTTCCCATGGCCTCGAATAGAGGATCGCAGAAGGTGTGCACGCAGATGGAGTAGACCTGGCTCAGACAGTGGATCTCGATCAGGTAGCTCTTAACGCATGGCACCACGGCCCAGATGTGCAGGAACGAGAGGATGGCGAAGAAGATGCCCCAGATGAGCGCCAGCGGAATGCCCACCAGGGCCGTCAGCAGCCGGTAAAACCAGTACTTGGTGACTGTGAAGGTAGTGAAGCTGGCTTTCCATATGGTGTCGAAACTGTAGGTGCCCGCTGGCTCGGCGATCACGTCCTCGAAGTCCACCTGCAGGGAAACGATGCGTAAAGTAAATATGAAAATACTCAACATGACCAACATGACCAGTTATAATTATATAACTTTCGTCCACATATCTCATTAAATGAAGGGTCACCACAACGCTCTGTTCTGAGTATCCATCTCCATCACCCTGAGAACCTGCATGTCCTCCTTTACCGAATCCATTAACCTTCTCTTTGACCTTCTCTTTGATCTGGTCCTCCTGCCTGGTGGCTCCATCTTTAGCATCCCTATGCAAATATAAACCTCGTCCCTCCTCCCTTCTCTGTACAGGTCACAACTACACAATCGCACCTCCCTAACTCTGCCTCCAAAATGTCTTACCTGTCCCATTCCTATAAAAAAAACCAAATTTCTAATCTTATCCACGCTCCGTCCTTCCAAAGAGATCAGCATCATCTCAGACACCTCCAGCTCTGTCTTCTGCCTTTTGGTCAATAATGCCTTTCTACAATAATATCAGTGCTAATGGAAATTAATACATTTAGAAAAGGATTACCTTCTGGAAAAATGCCTAAATAATTCCCGACAGTACTAAATAGTAAATGAAATAGTATTTTGTATGTAAAGCACCAGTCGTATCCGCTCCACACCATGGTACAGGGTATATCCAACCCAGCACCCAGATCTGTTCCACATTCCACAGAGACGTATGTGTTACATGATTCAGTTCTTATGTGATTATTTAACCCTGACTTACACAGAGGGAACTGTCTACCGCGCTACACTTCATAAATCACATTTAGGCTCAATAAGTGCCTGACTTCGCCGACTAACATTTACAAAAAGGCTTCTCTGTATAATCCTGTATACAGATGCGGCCAAGTACAAAGCGCTGAGTTTAAATCTTCCACTGAGTGAACAGCTGTAACAGTATGTACTTCAGCGCACCTGCTCCTACGTATGGACCTAAGTTTAGTATATATCATCACGACATAAAGAATAGACACAATAATCCTCCACTCACTGTACGCTGCACTCTGTAAGGATACAGCTCATTTAATACAATACTGACGCTACACTTCCACTCAAAGTGTGGTCAGTAATTTCAAGCGGCTCTTATACTTCTCTGTAAACAGTTACACAATCATCGAGTTAATGAACAAGTTCTTTCACTTATAATACATTAACCAGTAGATATAGATATCGGAAGTCTGTCTAAGTTTACGTTGTAACAACAAGGACAGGACTTTAACATCATCCATACTTCTGGCATACAAACTAAAGGACTTGTTGCCTCCATTAAATACCATTGAGATGAACTAGAATGAACGATAGAACTAGAACTATGACTGAATATCAGTTTTACACCTTATAAATGTAGGAAACAGGAGTTTTAATACTTAAAGCATGAAAAAAATTCACACTTCTGCAGGTTTGTACATTAGATCTGAAAAAAAAGAAACGTTATGCTGAATTTGTATTCATGCAAATCAGACCGTCTACAGTGAGCATGTCCGGAAATGCAAATCTTCCCTATTTATTTCCAAATTTATTATGCAAAATGTTTAAAAATTGCCTTGGCCACAGTTTATGTCTTATATCTTTCAAAATAATTTAAATTCAATAGCCAAAATTATTGGGACACCTAGACATTACACCTACTGGAGCTTTAATAACATCCCAGTACAAACTGGTCTCCTGCACCCTGTAGTTTTAACAGCCATAATATACGATTGTAATAGCTTTCTACAGGATTTTGGAGTGTGTCTACAGAAAGTGTCATTGTAAGGGCCTTTTCCAAACAGTTGGAAGCATACAATGGTCCAAAATACATGGCTAGATGCTTGATTACAGGTATCCTTAACTTAACGGTCGGATGTCCGCCATGACACAGCCCCCAGGAGCCCTGTACAAGGATAACATGAGTGGACCCCCAGCTTTCAGATTAAAAGCCCCTTACACTCTAACCACTGAGCTACCACACCCCAGTAACAATAGAAATGAATGTAACGGCTGAATTCAATGATAGTTCCCTAGAATTCCGTAATTCTGTTCATACAGTGCAGCATTGTGCTCAACTAGCACGTTAAACAGCATCTGTTGGAAGGCTGACATTTTCCACATTCTCATTAAGCCTAAATTGATGCCCTGCACTCAAAAGTAGCCCAAATGAAAGATTCGAAGATGTCAAACTAGTCTAAACCGCCACGCAGGCTCATAGCTCAACAGACGAAAACAATGAGGCCCACATCTGCCCAGCCATTCATCACGCTGCAGTTTATTCCGACGGACTGCACGCATGCTTTCCACCACTTCAAACATCTGACCCTGAACGAAGCTGCACTGAACCACACTCCAGCCATGAGAGCTCGCCTGTTTCTGGACGCCGAAACAATGATTGATCTGTGATTTCAGCTCCTTAAGAGCTGAAATTAATGCACAGATGCACAGATGGTTTTTTCACACGTGTTCAGACTAAATCCACACTGACAGCTTTCATACACAACAGTTTCATTAACGATCCATTGCTGAAGTGTGATGCACGCGACTTTCCCTCCATCTCACTTCCACACTGAGGCACTGAGCCGGGGCATGAGGAACGTGAGGTGATGTCCTCCGATGCCTGGAGCTCTGCCCTCACGCGCTATTAAAAGAAGCACTTTTACGAGAGGAAAAACGTCTGTTCCGAGGCAAAGCTGCTCTTTGAGGTTTAGCTGCAGAGGAACTCTGATGTGAATTGTCTTTTTAAGTAAACCGCAGAGGGAACGAATGCCAGATGCATGCCTAGAGGAACACCCCATGCATGCATGCGTGTGTGTGTGTGTGTGTGTGTGTGTGTCTGTGTGTGTGTTAGGATGGTGAAAATGTAGATGGGAATTCCCTGCTCCCCTCATGTACGCTAGACCGCAAGATAACATGCCCACTGTCACAAGGCCAGTGAAAAATAAATGGAAAAATCATGCAATCAGTGAAAACGTTCGCAGTGTCCATGGTATCTTGTGGAACCAATTTATGGACAGTTCATAAGAGCCTTTATTCCAGGTGTATTTGGGGAAAGTGACTCAGAATCACAAGATGCCAGAGATCAGGGAGTGGAATCTCTCATTTAAGGCTCTGCTATTTTTCATCTCCGTAGAAACACTCTTTGATGATTTGCTCTCGTCTTTGTGCCCATTTTAAATAGGTCTCCACTTCGCAGCCGCCTCCCTACCGTAAAGTCTTTCAATGAGATTTTGGAGCGTGTCTGTTGAAATTGACCATTTTCAATTTTCTACATGTCTTTGGATGTGGCCGGAAACGGGAGGATCCCAGAGGGCAGCCATCCAGGCACAGGGAGGACATGCATATGTGACATAAAAGGACCTGTGCTCACTCCACCGGAAATCAAATGCAGGACCTGCCTTGCTGTGAAGCGTCAGTCACTGAGCCTCTGGATGTTTGGTGTGGGACGTGATGAATAAACAAATTTGCGCCCATCTGCACGTTCATGAAAGGCAAGCTGGTTTAACTCCACATACAGCCTGTTCTCGATCCCGTATCGGATCACCATGAGGAATGCACCCAGGGAAATCTGGCAGCGTCCTAATAAAAGCTCAGCGCAATTTAGATATGCATGTGGCATGTCATGCAGTCTGACCTCCTCCAAGCGCGACTCTCCACCCTGGAAAACTCTGGCTCATGTGAGGAGAACCAACCTCCCTGAAAGCAGGAAGCTTCAAATATTTCCTCTGTTTCAACCGAGAGCTGAAGCCATTGATTGGTGACTCTGACAGTTTATCCCATACATGGTCGTCACCATAAAGCAGCGAGGATACTCCACCGATTCCGTGTTGTGCCGTTCCAGGACGAAGCGATTCGCCTTTCAACATGAAAACTTTCACGCTGAACTGTATCAACACTTTAAATTTAATTTAACACAAAAAAAGCCCCATAAGCGTCACACACTCACAGTGGGACCCAACAAAGAGCATATTTCCAGCTAAAATACTACAAACGCAACAACATTTATGAATAATTAGCTTCAAACACATACTCAGAAGCATTGGCGTGGTTTTGTCTTGACTGTAACCCTCATGGGGATTTTCCAGCTGTTTATTGCCAAGAGACTGATTGGTCGTTCCTTTCATGCCAAGAGTATTCGTAATTGGATTCTCCCTCTATAAATTTAAGAATGCTGCAGCTTGGACGCTCATCCCTGGGATTTATGGTTTAACCAGACAACCAAATTATATACCGAGACAGACTGTACCATTGGAAACACATGATATTGTAGACCAATTTTAATTTCCTCATTTGAATTTCTTAGGATTTAGCTGTAAAATTAATGCAACAGATTTTAAATTTAGTTTTTTTTGGCAACTATACAAATGACATTGTATCTCATTTAATGGGCGTCAGTCCTCCTCAAAGTCAAACCAACCACAACCCCACTTGTGATCTTCCACAAGGCTTAATGCTGAGTCCCTAGCTATTTTCCATAGTTTCTCTAAATATAGGTATTTTTTTGCCATTGCACTTAAACTTTAGTACTTTCGGTCCCAGTATTGTGTGTAGCTCACCAAACTTGTTACACAATGCGGAATCATTTCTTATTTTATTACTAATACAAAGGATTTTCCCAGCCGTGCATGAGGTGTCTGTCTGCACACTGTTTTTTGGACTCCCTGCACTGTGTTCTGCGTGCTGAACAATCTTCAAACCCAAACCCTCCTACATCCAAAACATTCCAATTTCCAATTTACCGACTGAACTCTTGAGTAAGAAAGACACCATGGAAACCTGAATTTGTATTATGAATTAAATCTACTTTATATAACAACTTTAAGTGGTGGGTTAGTCTTTAAAACTTTTTTACAATCATACTGTAAGATCTAACAAACCCTTCTGTTTAAATTCTCTTATCCTCATTTCTAATTCAAACTTCTACTTAGACTTTAGGAAGAGTGTTGAAGTTGGATCCCATTCACAAAGCAGCATGAACTTAAAAAAAAACAACAGAACTTTCTTACCTTAACCACATGGTCATTTAAATGTTTGGGGTCCCGGTTAACCAGGTCTATTTCCTTGGTGTGCACGTCCTGCAGGGTCTTCTCGTGGAGGCTGTCACTGTCCATGTCTTTGTTGTTTGGTTTGTATATGTTTCCTTGTTTCCTGATGAACGGCGAATGCACGTATTCCTAGACGGGTGCCAAGGAAACAGCACAAATGAGGCAAAGTGCACGCGCAGTGGAAGCACAGGGAGCATCAAGGAGTATCCCCCTGGCATGGGGTGGTTTTAAATGGGCAGGAATATAGCACCACACCCCTTTACTCGCTCGCTCTCCCTCGCCCTCTCTCTAGCAGTGACTGGGCTTTCACCACAAGGTGTCACTACCAAAACCACGCAGGCAATACACTTCATCCACAAACAACACACCTTAGTGTGTGACCTGCTATCAACTTTATTTAGCCATTAATTTATCAAACAGATTAGTGTTTAATGATCAAATGAAGTTGATCTTGCAGACCCGTGTGTACAGACCCTGTGTGTAGAGAGCGCGGTGGAAATGGAAAAGCGCGCTTTACGCACGAACCGCAACGACGCTGCAGAAAAGCGCATACTGAAATATTAGTACAAATATTAAAAAGGAAAGGTTTTGCAACTGTTTATTAAAAGTACACGTTCCGTAAATGTTCCTGTAAAGGCTGAGTTGTGTATTTAAAATAGTTTTAGCCCCAAAGCACAAACGCGTAAAGTGTGCCAAAAGAGACCCGAGGCGCAAACGAGCTGATTTTGCATTTCAGAATAATTTAGAAGATTCAGAAGAGGTGACGTAATAATAATTATTTTTAGAGATAATCTGGAGGAGAAGATGTTACCTCGATTTCTCCGTCTTTAGGACCGCCGGTCATGCTGCCGCGTGCGCCCGCTGTGACGATCAGAGCAGTGTGTCGGACTGATAGAGGGACTGCACGAGGACGCGCAACGATGTGGGAGGCGCAGGGATAGGTGCTAATCCAGAACCACACACACACACAACACACACACACACTCTACACACACACTCTCTATACACACACACACACACACACACACACACTCTTTATACACACACACACACACACTACACACACACACAAGCATATATACATACACACACACACACACACACACACACAAGCCTTAACCACAAGCCAATGAGCCAACTCAAGGGAGGCTTTTGTGTGTGTGTGTGTGTGTGTGTGTATGTGTGTGTGTGTAGAGTGTGTAGATTGTGTGTGGCGTATCTGTTAAAAGTTCTGCTCTGCTGTAAGCAGTTGATTTGGTTTGAATCCCTATGCTACGACTTTTAGTTTCTGGGTAGGTGAAGAACCCCGGGGGAAAGGTCAGTGGGGCCATAGTACACCTGCCAGTTTTATTGGTCAGTATGCAAATTAATGGAAATTTAGTGAATGCTCTAAAAACAACAAATCCACAGTGTACAGTGAACACATCACTGCTGTCTGAATTTAGATTTTTTACATCCGTTAAACAAAGCAGATGCTCTTTATTCTGAGTGAACTTTAATCTGAATGGACAGAAATCCCATCCAGATACAAATATCACTCAGCTCCTAAATCTCTGCTGCTTACAGCAGGCTCAGATGTCAGCCTGTCCTCCCAACCGAACGACAAGCAGCAGTCCTGTATAGAAACTGTATAGAAACGTGTGTTAACGCTGATCCTGACTGTCTTTTATAGAGTGCTATTTTGGAGCAGAGAGGAAAATAGTCGAGTGAGACTCAACTGAACTGGTTTCAGATTATCTGCAGTCTGCAGCTGTTCGTCATCACTGGTTTATCAAAAACAGGGGAGCAGATCACTGTCACCACCAACCGAGACAGCAGGGGGACATGTGAGGAACATTTTGGACAAATTACTGCCCGTGGTTCTCATATCACCTGGTTCTCACATATCACGAGGTTCTCATATCTCCTGGTTCTCATTTGATATCATATCACCTGGTTCTCATATCACCTGATTCTCATATGATGTCACCTGGTTCTTATATCACCTGGTTATCCCATCATATCACCAGGTTCACATATCTCCTGGTTCTCTTATATAACCTGGTTTTCATATCATATCATCTGATTCTCATATCACCTGGTTCTCATATCATATTATATCACCTGGTTCTCATATATCACCAGTTTCTCATATCACCTGGTTCTCATTTCACCTGGTTCTCATATCATATCACTTGGTTCTCATATCACCTGGTTCTCATATCACCTGGTTCTCATTTCACCTGGTTCTCATATCATATCACTTGGTTCTCCTATCATATCATCTGGTTTTCAGATTATATCACCTGGTTCTCATATCACCTGGTGCTCATATCATATCACCTGGTTCTCATATGACCTGTTTTTCAAATCACATCACCTTGTTCTCATTTCATTATTATCTGGTTTTCAGATTATATCACCTGGTTCTTATATCATATCACCTGTTTTAAAAAAAAACCTACGGATAAAACTAAGTAAAGCAAGGTATACATGACGGTTGATTTATCACACAGGTGCAAAAATATAATCCAAAACTAAGATGTCCTGATGAAAGGTTCTTTAGTTCTTTGAGCTGTAAGATTTACAGTCTGATCACTGAGGTTCTTCTGAACGAACTGCACTGCATTCTAGATTTTTGCAACATTACATCATT
The DNA here is from genome assembly GCA_025769995.1 of Xyliphius kryptos. Taxonomy (NCBI): domain Eukaryota; kingdom Metazoa; phylum Chordata; class Actinopteri; order Siluriformes; family Aspredinidae; genus Xyliphius; species Xyliphius kryptos. Next base: position 470 of record JAOUQT010006395.1, on the reverse strand, counting down.
CAATAGGGTGGAGAGAAAAAGAGCACCTGAAGGCCTCATGTTCCATTGCACAAACAAGCCTTCCTTTCTTTCTGAGCAGCACACACACACACACACACGCACACACACACACACACACACACAGCAACTTGATTGCATTTTATGTGCATGCTTTCAGAAGCAGAGACGAACTGAACAAACTTATTCAAGTAAACCATATTAACGAATGTGGAATCCCGTCCTCGCTTTGTCCTCGCCTTATAACTCTGAATGGTGCTTCAGAACGCCGTCCTCTCAATCACACGGTGATTTCAGGTTGAATTCTGATAATATCACAGTGTAAACTCTTGAAAATACAAAAAGGGTGGACGAGCTTTCCAACCATATTGCAGCAAAAAAAATGCGGTCGCCTGGCTTCACATACTTCGGAGAAAGCTCTCCACCGACCCCCACCCCCCCCGCCCCTTACCCTGGCTGCTCGCTGTTATAGG
>JAOUQT010006384.1:0-12386 GCA_025769995.1 Xyliphius kryptos | reverse complement strand
AACCCTAAGTCATTCTAAGCCAAACAGAGTCAGAATATATCTGTATTTAAAGGAGGATTGCATGTAATTATTTCATTTGAACCCTGTCATTTTAGTGTGTGGGCCAGCACTGTCATTTGCATGCAACTGCATCCATGGTCAAGCAGTATAATATTCATTATGCTTGCAAAACACACCTTTTGCGTTATACATTTAAAACTATTAAGATTTAAATGTAATATTACACAATTTCATAATTTTGCATTAATTAAAGACTTACTTTTTTTTGTTCACAAATCAGAAAGGATAATTTTCAGATATTTAGGAATTTGGTTGTTCAATTTTGAATAATCTTTATCTGAGCAGTGTAACAAAACTCAATATCATTAATGTAATGTATGTGATGTAATAAACTGCATGAAAAAAAAAATCTGAATAAAAACTGTAAAATGTTTATTGTCTGCTATGATTATTACAGGCAAAGTAATGCAAGATAACAGACAACTGACATAGTGTTTAAAATGCAGCAGAATTATGCCTCATGCAGAACAAATGGGAATTGGCCGACATGGCAGTGCACTCGCTTACCATGTGAGAGGTAGTGGAATCAATACTCACATTCAGTATCGAAATTATAAGAGAATGGTAGTCCAGTGTTTTGGGCTCTTAATCTAAATGCTGAGTGCTTGCAAACTCCAAGTCAGCAAAAAGTTGCCAGTGTGGGCTTTAAGCAAGGGCCTTAACATTTAGTGCTTCATGGATGCTGTATTACCATCAAGTTGTGATACTTGTAAGTCGCTTTCAGTGAAAGCATCCGCAAGATGTCCAAAAATTTATATATTCTAACTACTGCTGTTATAAAACCACTTCTGTTGTCAAAGAAAGGCCACAATTTAATTGAACCTATCTACTTGTAAATGAACAAAAACATTTTGTTTTTCTTTTATTACCATTGTTAAAAGTGGAATTATTTACTCCTAAGAGTGATATGCAGGTTTTGCTTTTTTTCTGCAGCTGAACTACATCAATAATGTTTCAGCAGATGAAATACGATAAGATGAGATAGGCCTTTATTGGTCCCATATATTCTATATAAAGGGCATCTCTTGAAAATTTATTAAATAAGTATAATAAAAATATTAATCAAGTTAATACAAAGAAATAAATAGTCATGAGAATGACATAATACAAAGAGGAAGACCCTACCCTTATTGATTAAGATTTGTGAAGTTGCGAAATGTGTTTCTTGACTATGCTACTTCTTGTGTAAAAAAATCACAGCTTATTTATAGAATCTGAAACCTGATCTAAAAGAATGTTTAATTTTGCTTAGGTTATCCATTTCACAACCCCAGTAAAAAAAAAACCCAGTTTTTTCCTACCTGAGTGCTATTGCTGATGTATTTGAGAGTAACAAGCTTTAATATGACACACATATCTGCCAAATAAAGCCTCTTTGCAGATAATTAGAAACCATCTTAACATAACTTTTTAAAAAAAAAGAACACACAAACTCCAGCATCTCTATTGTGTCAAAATCAACCATAAAAAACAACATAAACTATCACACTACCACCAAAGCATCAACATCAAATTATGTTTTCAAAGCAAGATAAATGTGCAATATATTAAAAAAGAAATCTTGATTGTTTCCTCTGTTTTGTCCCACTTGGCAGGTTGACTTTAATATTTAGATAGTTTATACTTCTAATGCTCTCACTCTATATTAGCTGCTGGAACATTGAAGGACTCCTCAGTCTTTATAGTGAAAATTAGAGACCCCGATTTCATAAAGAACATCACTTAAGGATGGTGCCGTAAAGACACGCCCACCCACTGTCCTTCAGGATACTGTGAGGTTACTGTACCCTTGCTTAAATTAAGTACAGTCCACTGTGGTCAAGATTCTGGAGGTATTTTGGTGTGGTACAGGGTAGGTCTAGCAAATCACGTTTTATTAATAAAGTTAGGAAAAGCACACTGTTGGTTTAAACAAAAAAACAAAATTGGCCAATCACAGACAGACATACACCTCTGTGCTGTCTACACTCCTCCAGTTGAATCCCCATACTACGATCAGGAGTATCCAAACAACCTCCACGAAAAAATTAACCACTCTAAGGCCCTGGGTAATGTTTTGCTGTGGGAAGATTTTAACGCTCGAACAGGAACTGTGCCTGACGATATCAACCCACAGGGCAAGAAACACGTGTTCGGCTATAGCCCCCTATACCTCACACCAAACCTCAAAAATAGAAACAACCTCGACAAGATCATAAATAACAACTGGTGAAGAGTGAATAAGAGGGGAATCTATAAGGAGATTTACATACTGTTCTAATCTCGAAACCAGTGTGGCTGATTATGAAATCACTGACATGGACCCAACCACCATTAGTGCATTCACTGTCAGGCAGCAATCTCTGTTATCAGGCCATAATCAGATTAATGTTTATCTCAAATTATCAAATCAAGCCAATCAAACAAAGGCAGACCACAATAAAATGTACCAGCTCCACAGAACCTACAGATCAAGTAATTTATTTATAGGGGGCCCATAATAGCCATGAAACATTTACACAGACTCCGAATTCTCATGAAATATTTCATAAAATCACCAATTTTCACAACACAACTTTCAGAAATGACCAAAATAATGTTCAGTGTGCTGTCAAAGAAATTAACAACATTCCCATGAAACAGCTAATATGGCCTCACCTTCAAAAAAAACAAAACAAATGGAACTAAGAACATTATCAAACCTAGCACACAGCCAACCTGACGATTCAGATCTAAGACAATAATACTGTGAATGTCTGAAAAAAATATAAAAAATGAGTTAAACCAAAAAAAATAACTTAACCCTACAAAATTGAAGATTTGATTAAATAAAATCTGTTTTGGGAAATGTGAAATAATTTGGACACAAGAAAAACATAGAACCTACCTATAGAGCATCAAACACATTTTGAAAAACTTTACAAAGAAATTCCTCAAAAATAGCTCAACCCCAATTATGAGCTGATTAAATATGAACTACAATTGATAGAATTCTCAAAAAAAGACTATGAAATTTCCCTTGATTACCCTGTAAGTCAAGCAGAATTGGCTCAACAGCTCAAATCCCTAAAATCTAAAAAAGCATGGGGCCCTGACAGCACCAAAACTAAGATGCTTGAAAGGTGCACTCCTGAGCTGCAGAGGGCAGTGCTCAAACTATTTAAGCTCATCCTAAACTCAGGCTATTTTCCCAACATCTGGTGCCAAGGACTTTTTAACCCAGTCCATAAGAGTGGAGACAAATTAGAATTTCAGCAGCATCTATGTCAGCAGTAATCTGGGGAAAGTGTTTAACCGCATTTTAAACAAGAGAATTCTTTCTTTTATTAATAAACACGATGTCCTGAACCATAGAACCACTGACAAGATCTACACTTTGCACACCCTGATTAACAAACATGTACACCAAACTAAAAACGGACAAATCTTCGCCTGTTTTGTGGACTTTAAGAAGGCATTTGATTCAGTTTGACATGATGGGCTGTATCATAATCTCCTGCAGAGTGGAAATGGGTAACGTGTACGATATCATCAGATCAATGTGTTAAGGAAACAAATGCGCTGTAAGAATTAGAGACAAACAAAACGAATTCTTCACTCAGAGCAGAGGAGTTAAACAGGGCTGCAGTCTGAGTTCAACACTCTTTAATATTTACATTAATGAGTTAGCAGTACAGCTGGAACAGTCTGCAGCTCCTGAACGCCTTCCGCAGGATAGGGAAGTAAAGTTCCTGTTTTATGCAGAAGACCTGGTGCTGCTGTCCCCAAGCACACAGGGTCTTTAGCAGCACCTGAAACTGCTGGATCAGTACTGTCAGGTGCCCACCATCCAGCTTATCACCATCAGTAAAAACAGGTATCTAGTACACTGAGAGAACCAAATCCAGGCAGGTACAAAAAGTCCTGGTTACCCCATGAGGAAAGACGCTGTGGTCAATGTGAGAGCAAAAAGGTGGAGACAGAAATGCACTTCATTTCTTCACTGCCCAAAATGTTAAATAATTAGAGAGAACTTTACAAACAGATTCAATGAGCTGGTTTCAAATTAGCGCTGGGGGAGGGGTACACCTCAGCACTTCACCTCCTGAGAGGCAGTGGGTAACACACCTAAGTATGTATATCTTATGTAAATTTATATATATGAAATAAAAAAGGTGAAATAACTGAAAATGTTTTATATTCTAGTTTCTTCAAAATAGCCACCCTTTGCACTGATTACTGCTTTGCACACTGTTGGCATTATAGGCCACATTACCATTTCAGGTGACTACCTCTTGACGCTCATTGAGAGAATGCCGAGTGTGCAAAGCAGTAATCAGAGCAAAGGGTGGGTATTTTGAAGACACAAGAACATAAAGAGTGGTAGCTCAGTGGTTAGAGCGTTGGATTATCAATCTGTAAATTGTGGGTTCAAGTCCCAGGTCCACTGAAGTTACCAATGTGGATTCTTGAGCAATGCCCTTATTTCTCATTGCTCCAGCGGTGCTGTATCAACCCTGACCCTGACCCCAACCATCAAAATGGGATACCTGTAAGTCGTGTTGGATTAAATTAAACGCCTAAACGCAGGTAAGGTTTAGAAGGGGTTCAAAATAATTAAGAATTTAACAGAACTCGTAAGCAAAACATGTCTATTTTCTTCGTTGCACATATTTTCGCTTGCGCTTCTTATTTTTTCACGTCCGCTTCTCATTTTTTCCTTTGAGTATCTCTCTATCGCCCCCTCGCGTCTAAAATTTCTCACATTCGACTTTTGAGTTTACTACCCTTAATCGAGTGGGCGGGATCTAGACAGTAATTGGCTGCTGGAGAAAAGTCCAGCCCCACAAACGACGACATCAGCGAATATGCGCGATGATGGCTGGGTGGGCTGGACTTTTCTCGAGCAGCCAATTTAAAAAAATGAGGAGCGCAAGCGAAAAAATTATAAATGTGCAATGTGCAACGAAGAAAATAGCCATTTTTTGCTTACGGATTGCGTTTTTACGTTCTCAAAACTTTTGGACCCCTTCTGACGCCATAGGTTCCCGTTTCCGGCCACTGATGTCGCTGCTTCCGTTTTCAAATGAAACTTGGACGTTACCTTCGGGCGGGAGCGCGCGCGCGCGTGTGTGGATCCGAGGCCCCGCCCCCTCGCAGCTGTCACACTGTCAAAACAAAGCCTGCGCTCGAGCCTCAGCGCGGAGCAATTCCACAACGTCTCAGGTTTCACAACAAACTTTCCCCCTCAGCTCTCACCCCTCACATTGAGGTCTCCCAGCGGCGCACAGCCACCAAAGCCCCGAGTTCGGCGGCGAAAGCCTGTTACAACCGCGCCGCCGAACTCCTGCCCGCTCTGTTTACGTCCTCGCGCGTGACTTTGCGCTGGTAATTGCGGAAATGCCGCCGCGCGCTCTGTGGAGCTGTTATAATAAAAGCGAGAAAGTGGCATTACATTACATTCCGTACGAAACGCCAAAACCTCCACGGGCTTCTGCGCGTGAGCGTTTGTGCTGCGCTTCCAGATTTGGCTCGGAGTTGGGAGACAGCGCGCAGTTAGAGAAGCGCGTTAAACAGGCTTGCAGGTTGCACTGAAGTGGAGGACCGCGAGCGCCTTACCTTGCAGGAAGAGTACACGGCGAGTTTCTCTAGTTTTTTGAGGCGCGGGGAGGTGCTCAGTTGCGCCTTTGATGTCGCAGAGCCTGCCGAATTCTCCGCCATGACCGAACCCGGAGCCGACTCGAAGCGGTGAACCAGCGCGCCGCTCTCCGCCTCGCCTCTTCTTTCACTCCTCCACAGCGGGATCAGACATGGCGTTCATCCCTGGCTTCTCACTGTTTCGTTTGACATTGCAAATTGCAAATGCGCCGCGCGTCCGCTAGGGGAGGAAAACCAAGGATCCGATTCCTCCGCGTTCGAACCGAAATGCGATGCAAAACCCACATCTATGCGGCTGCACTTTGAAGGTCAACCGAGACAACGGAGTTGCTTTAAACCAGACACTTCTGTGCGTTATTGGTTCTCTTAAATATTGAGTAAGAGTCACGCTGTTTAAATGTATTAGCAATACATTATCCAAGCCAATGTTTTATCATACGCCATTCTCTCATTCTCATTCCCATTCCCTCTTGTAAATAAAAATGTAATTTGGCCTGTTGGTAACTGTGTGGTTTAATGCTGAAATAGTTGGAAATTATTTTTTGCATTATTACAAATATTGTAAGGAATTAAATTATTTAATTGTAAAACTCAAACCACTCATATTAAATAGTAATATTACATATTCTTCATATTCTTGTGGGGCTTAGTGGTTAGCACGTTCACTTCTCAGTGCTGGGGATCACAATCCCAATCTGGGAGCAGTTTCCATGTTCTCACTTAGTCTGTGTGAGTTTGCATCACAGCCCAAAAACATGGATTCAAGGTAAACTGCTCTAAATTGTCCCTATGTAGTCTGTGTGCCCAGCGATAGATTGGCGCCCTGTCCCCAGTGCCCCAAAAGTTCTTCCCAGTATAGGCATTAAGTGGAAGATAAATGAATGAAGATTTTTGTAACATGTTGTACCCCTAATTTAATGGTTCCCAAAGCTTTTCTTTAGGACCCCTTATGCCCACCTGCATTAGCACCCCACTTTGTAATCAATGAATTAATGAAGAATAAATTCAGATTCTGATTGGATCAATATGTATTCTCACAATGAGCAATTATCAACCAAAGGTTAAATTAACATTTAGTTTTTAGAAATGCATGATTCAGAATAACATTTTAAAGTAAACGAGCAACAATGCAGCCTAAAAACAGTCCAGTTTGGACTTTAGAATTATATGCCACACAGTCATACTTTGGGCAGGATCTACTTCTAATTTTCCAAAAAAAATCTACATTAAAGTGGCAAGCATGTGCAATCATTCAGAAGTGAAATAATTTTTTTTAAATAGAATATATTATATATATATATATATATATATATATATAATATATTGTCTTATATATATAAATGTCTAAACTGATATGTTCTTGCCAGTTTGAATTAACATGATCATGCATAAATTGTTTAATTATATACACAACAACTCAAAAGTTTGGGATCACGTGCAAATTTCCCTTTTGAAAGAAAAACACAATGGCATGCAATTCACAAACAATATTGTCGACTTTATAATTAATTTAAGTGTATCAGATTATTTTTAAATAATAAAAAGTTTGTATTAAAGTCCTATTTTTTAGCATTTCTCATATCCTCTGCCTAAATGTCATGGTATGGCCACCAATCTGAGTTGAGGATGTTATTAGGCTAATTAGTTAAGACACCCTTGCTCAATTGTGATGCACAGCTGAAAAATGTTATACTAATAAGTAAGTACCATGCTTACCATGCTGTTAACTACTTTCTTTGAAGAGTGATACACACTGGCTCTAACAAAGACAGAAAAAGGATTGGGAGGCGCCGATATATATTTTAAAGTGTGCAATTTGAGAGAAAGATGCCCCACAGGCTGTCAACTGACAGCAGCACTAAATGGAACTTTTCAAACACCAGTGTCAGCATCAACGGTCAAGAGGTGACTTCAGGAAGCTGGACTTCCCGGCGGAATTGCCAAAAAAAAAAAGCTCACTGGCCCATCAGTCTTTTCCTTTTATTGGCCAGCGTAAGGTATGACTTTTTCTTGGCAATTCTGCCATGAAGTCCAGTCCTGTAGTCGCCTCTTGAGTATTGATGCTTCAGATACTAAACTAACCTAGAATGTTGTGCTCTTTTATGCTCACTTATTAGTATAACGTTTTTCAGCTGTGCATCACAATTGAGCAAGCGAGTCCTAACAACCAATTATCTCAATAACATCCTTAACTTGGATTGGCGGCCATACCAGGAGATTTAGGCAAAGAACTGAGAATTGCTGATGATAGAACTATATGCAAAATAAGCCTCTATATTAAGCGGTAGAGTACATTCATGATAATATTCACATAGTTTATAGTTATGTGCAGTGAAGGAAATAAGTATTAGGCCCAATGACTTTGAAAGTTTGTACTTTGACAATTAGTCTATGATTATGTTTTTTATGTTTTGTATCCTAAAAAAAGTTTTAAAAGTTACCTCAGTTAAATATAAATATTTACAAGTAACATTAAATATAATTACCATCAATCTAAATTTACATATTGTTTTGTTTATATTGTACTCATTTTTATGCACACTGTTTTAAAATTTGTGAACCCTTTAGAATCTTTAATGGTTTTTCATACTTGAGATTCGAAACATTGTCAATTACATTTAGCAGACGCTTTTATTCAAAGCGACTTACAAGTGAGATAACAACACAAGTCAGTCGTTTTAGATAAAACCAGTAACACTGTAGGACCAGCAACCCTGCACATTACTTGATCTGGCTGTTTTTTTATTTTCTGAAAGTTTAAGATGAGTGTCAATTGAAAAAAAAAAAAAAAAAACAAGATTACAGACTGTCGGAGAGATTGTGGAGCCATTAATTTGAAGGGTCAGGTCATGATGAATTGAGGGTTTAGCTGGGATTATAAGTAACTTCGTTGTTGTCAAATTTAATTTGAAATGATGGACCGTCTTCCAAACAGATATGTTGGTGAGGCGATTTGAGATTGAGGGGGCGTTAGGGGATAAAGCCAAATGAGGCTGAGTGTCATCAGCATAACAATGGTAAGAAAAAAACATGTGCCTTAATGACATGTATAATAAGACCAGGGGTCTGAGTAAACAATTCTAAAAACTCAGAGAATGTAATTAAACAAACAAACCAAAAAATGTCATTTTTTTGAGGAATATACTTCTATATCTGTAATGGCATAAGAAGCTTTAGTATTAGCATAAAATTTGGGTAAATAAAATGTTTTTAATTAATGGGATGATCAGGGGTGAGTAAGTGCACATTTTTATTTAATAGATACAAGTGTAAGTGTATCACAGCATGAAAAACGATATTTCAAAGACCTTATGAAAGCTGTTGAGCTGTCAAGCTGTAAGAGACATCTCCAAAGAGACTTATCCAATCCTCAGTCATATTTTGTACAAATGAAGGGAATTTAAGAGCAATTGTGTATTAGCCTGAGAGGTTACTAAGAAAGGTCTAAGTAAATAAAAGCCTCTAATTTTGTCTGTAAAAAATCCATCATCAGAAGAACACAGAACATTGACCGTATGTCAGGGTGGCAAGAAAAATGCCTCTACTGCTTAACATTGCTGCTCGACTGTAGTTTGATAAAGGTCAAATGGACAGCCAAAAAGGTACTGGATAACAAATGTCGTTTTTGGTTTATATTACGAGTTACGTTTGCAAAAATTTCATGTGTGAACCATTGTGCTTGTAGTGTTATGATTTGCTCCACTTCTGCTGCGTCTCAGCCAGGACGGCTTGTCATCATTGATGATAAAATAAATAAATAAAAAAGGAATTCTACTTTATTCCAGTCAATTTTTAAGGAAAATATCAAGTAATGTCCGAGTTACGTAGCAAGATACTGAATAAGCATACAAGTCGGTCCAAACTACCAAAAAATTGTTTTAATGAAAAGTTAATGTTTAGAAATGGTCAAAGCAGAGTCTTCAAACCAATAGAAACTGAACCTGAAGCAAGTAGTCCATGTGAGAAAGCACTAAAAAAGGTTGTGTTTAAAAAAAAAAAAAAAAAAAAAAAAAATTTTTTTTTTTATAAAACTATCCATTGCCAATGTTCAGAATAAAAATTCATTTATTCTTGCGACTTGTGAAGATGGAATATTGTACAATTTACTCAATAAGTGGTAGTCCAAGAGTGCAGAGAACTTCATGAAATGGATTTCCATGGTTGAGCAGCTGTTGGATGCAGGGGTGTAAAGCACGCCACCACTGGACGTGGAAACAGACAACAGATATTGTCTGGAGACATGTTTTCTAGTGTGACAAATCATGTGTCTCTATCTGGCATCTTCTCCCCTTGCTCTTCCAACATGACTGTGCTGCAGTGCACAAAGCAAGGTCCATAAAGACACGGATGACAGAGGATGTTCTCTTCTACTGTCGCTTCAATGTCTCCTAGTGTATTGGCCTGTCCCCTGGTATCTGCTCAATGCTCTGGACACTGTGCTGACAGACACAGCAAACCCTCTTGCCACAGCTGGCATTGATGTGCCACCCTGAATAAGCTGCACTACCTGAGCAGCTTCTGTGGGTTGTAGACTCCGCCTCATGCTACCTCTATGGTGAGAGAACTGATAAAATGCAAAAGTGACCAAAACATCAGCCAGTAAGGATGAGAACAGAGAAAAGGTGTGTGTGGTCACCGCCTGCAGAAGCACTCCTTTATAGGGGGGTCTTGCTAAGCGCCTCCCATTTCTACCTGTTGTCTGTTCCATTCGCACAGCAAGTGAAATTGGAAATGTGTTTCCTTTTTTTTTTTTGAGCAGTGTATGTGAGTCAAGGCAGGTTAGCGAATATTTTTGGCAATAGTGTATATGGTCTTGTCTCTTATTTTTTCAGAATCTTAAGTTTGAGATTTAAAATTATAAGACGTAAAATTACGTCATAAATCTTTTTAATTGATATGCTTCTGTACAATATCACTATTTTGATTACACTATGACTTATAGAAATGCACGAGTTATAAGGAAAGTATAGCAACAGCATTAATTAACCAAAGGCTACTACAAAAATGCATGCTAGTAGGCTCCAGTTTACAAGGTTTCAAAGGCATTCTGCATGGACTGCACATTAGAAGCAATAAAAAATAAAACATGTGAAAAAGAGTCTCTTTTTTGTTAATGCTACTTAACATACTTAATTTCCAATTAAGAATTTACAGTAATTAATTTTAGAAACTGAAATGCCAAAGTGATCTTTTCTTATAATTCATTCGCTTCTTTCTTTACTTCATGTGAACAACTTACAGTTTAAAATCATGTCAAAAAGTTCAAAATTATTAAGAAATAAGAAAATACTACCATTATTTTACACACCATCCTGTAGATATGCGATTTGGCCAGCTCTGCTTCCTAGCTGTCCTCAGAATAACCTCTTCCAGTGATGACTAGTTAAAAAACTTTGTATAAAGCCAAACTTATTAAAAAAATGATCTGTTAAACATAAATGTATAATTTACCGTAATATTTGGAATTATCAGATAAAGTTCTAACTATCTAGTCCAAATACACAACAATGCCCTAAATGAGATTCTTAGCATTTCTAACCTAACAGCTTAAGGATGCAGAAAAACAGCTGTATTTTTGCATAAACTGAACATTAAATCTAATGTTTTATTAACTTTAAAGTGCGGAGAAGGTAAACTGATAATAAAATGTAAAAAAATAAAGGGTAACTATGTTTGGTGAACTGTACAACTGTATTTTTTTGTATCTTACATTATAACATATACCCATCTGTTAAATTCCATATAATATCACAAAAAATAAACACAGACAAATGAACTAGATGTTTGTTTCTCTTATTTTGTTAATAACACTACATACATTTATAAGACCACCATTGATTATAATTTAACCATTTTGTGGAAAAAAAAAAAAACAAACAAAAAAACAAAACAAATCCAAACCCTTATCAAAGCAGTTTCTGGTTACTGTACATTTTTCTTTTGTTTTAATGATTATCTAGACAACTCTCTATTAAGCATTAGTTATGGAACAGTAAATGGAAAAGTAGACTACATTGCAACACCCTATTTACAGTAAATTATTTATATATATATATTTATATTCATATCACTCTGGCTGTATTTTGAGTAGATATATTCATGAAAAAACGTATTAGTGCAAGGCATGGTAAAAACACCTGGGTGTGTTAAAACCAGAGACGGAGAATGAATTAAGCTTCTGGTGCATGTTTGAGAAAGAGAAAGGGTCCGAGAACATTTAACTTAATTTACAAATGTGTCAATCAAAATCATAAGGGTGCACGGTACTTCTTCACTACATGAGTGCAGTTCAAGTGAGCTTTCTCAAACATGTCCACGGGTCGACACACCAAAACTGATAAAACAATACAGGCTGATCAACACTAGCCAGAGAGTTTGCAGGGAAAACATTATGAATCAGCATGTGCATGTATGTGAACAACAACAAAGGTCATGTGTTGGGAGTTTTTACAGGCAGTAGAGTCAAAATATGTGGGCAGTCGGCTATTGCACAGTGCCTCTTGGGGTGTGGAGAACCAGAGCGGGACAAATGTGCTGGGAGAGATTTCAGAATGAGCAAATCGGTTTCATCCTGACTTGTGCTATCAGAGAATCTTACAACTCTTAAGCTGCGCATTTAGGCCTTGTAGTGAACCTTGCAATTCATTATATAACAAATGTTGTTTCTATGGGAAGGGGGGGGGGGGGGGAAAAGAAGATATTAAAGAGCA
>JAOUQT010006373.1:0-12386 GCA_025769995.1 Xyliphius kryptos | reverse complement strand
CTATCAATCCATGGGTTGTGGGTTCAAATCCCAGGTCCACCAAAGTTACCAATGTGGGTCCTTGAGCAAGACCGTTAACCCTCATTGCTCCAGGGTGCTGCATTAACCCTGCGTTCTGTAAGTTATTTTGGATAAAAGCGTCTGCTAAATAACTAAATGTAAATTTAATGGTCAAGGACCACGTAAGTGGACCTGGGATTTGAACCCACAACCTTTAGATTGCTAGCCCAACCATGGAGCTACCACTTCCTCCCGTGTACTAATCCAAAACGGTAAAGGGATATCAGCAACCACTTCCATTTTATCAGGATGAATCCATACTTATGGCCCACCCTGTATATAAACTCTAAAGCCATCATTCATTCAAAAACAATTGTTTTTCAACTTTCACCTCGTTGTTTAGTTCTCCGCTGTAGCGCAGCAAGTGGTAGTAAATGATTTGCGGTGGAAAAAAAGTGGGTCTTAATCTTCAAGGGCAAAATGATGGTCATTAAATACAGAACATGTTGCTCTTTCTCTTCATTCTCAGTCTGTTAGCAGAGTTATTAACCTCCACAGGTACGGTGCTGGTAGCTGACGGCTAATAACCGTGTAAATCGGTCAGGCGTTAATACAAACAAACACATAACAGTTCTACAGTTGCTTTGGGTTCTAACCCCTACTGTATCCACCTCGAACCCTTTTAACCGTAGTAAAAAATCAGAATCCATGGAGTCATTGAGGATTTTCCAACGAAGCACAGGTTCCATGAGCGGAACAATGGAAGGATCCACCTGATCATGATTGCTTTCATGGTTTTATTCTAATACGCCATTGTTGCCTTTGTTGACTTTAGATTGGGTTTTGGAACCTGGCCATTGTAGAGTTACTTGGCCACAATATCTATTGTTAAAAGTCTCAGGTAAGGAATAGAGTTGAGATTCATCTTAAACACAAATACAACACACAAACAACGAGAGCCATGAACCTCATTGACTTCCTAAGTGGACCTGGGACTTGAACCCATAACCTTCAGATTAATAACCTCTTACTCTACCCACTGAGATACCTTACCCCCGGAGCCAGTGTAGATACCTGCATGCTTATACACTTAGTTATCAGTGAAGAGCTACAGCGTTGGTGTCAAAAGGGCCAGAAATAAATAAATGAATAACAATCGCTTTCAGGTTCTACGGTTGGAATGAACTGTTCTATAGATTCCTTCTTTAATGACCTGAGTCGTGGTGGGGTTCCCCATGCCCATTCAGGGGAGAACGTCTCGGGCGCTGGGTAGATACACCCAGGACAGGGCGGCGATCCATCGCTGGGTACACACTCACTCACACACACATACATACTAAACAGGACAGTTTACAACATTCAATTTAACTTCATGTTTTTGGCATGTGGTAGGAAACCGGAGAACCCAGAGGAAACCCACGCAGACTTGGGGAGAACATGCAAACTCAACCTATCTGGGTTCTTCAACTTAATTCTTTACTAGGGTTGTTGGAGGCGGTTCCCCATGCCCATCCAGGGGAGAACGTCTCAGGCACTGGGCAGATACACTCACACAGACACACACTATACAGGGCAATTTAGAGCATTCAATTTACCAGAAATTCATGTTTTTGGAATGTGGGAGGAAACCCATGCAGACAAGGGGAGAACATGGAAACTCTAACCATACAAAACATACATTCGGTCATTTAGCAGATGCTTTTTTCCAAAGCAACTTACAAGTATCCCCCTTAATAGTTGGGGTCAGGACTCAGGGCTACATACAGAATCCCTGAAGCAATGAGGGTTAAGGGTTTTGCTCAAGAACTAACATTGAATACTTCAGTGGACCTGGAATTTGAACCCACAACCCTTAGATTGCCAGCTCAACACCCTAACCACTGAGCTACCACACCCTCGTGCACATGGCAATGCATTATGGGCAACATGCATGAAAACAACTCCGTACCCCTTGCTCCAAAACAGTCTGAATATAGTTTTAATATTTATTTGAAGATCCTTTTCACTTAAAGGTTTGGATCATATCTGGACTTCTGCATGAATCATACTTTTAGCCCGATTGTCTTGTTTGAACGTGTTCTCAGTGTTAACACACAACTGCAGTCTTAAAATTGTCTTAAGGTGTTGGCAACAAATGCACCGAATGTTCTTCAAACACATTTGCATATTTACATAAGTAATGTTAAGCAACAGTCAGATGACTGAAACTCATTTAGCTTTCCTTTCAGGATTGTGTGTTTAGGGATCAGAGCTGGTAAGTCTGACTGGAACTGTGATGGAAGGCTGACGGGACGGGAGCAGCCAGTTCGTTCCTCTGCAAATGTTGATTTAGTGTTGCATCGGTGTGGATATGTTATTCTGACATGAAAATTAAAGGTAATTAAATCATGGACTGTGTTTTTACACTGATCGCATGCTAATTTAGGTATTAGATGATCCACCTGACACACAGAGGGAGCGCGAGGCCCCCTTTCCTGCATGCCAGTTAGCTGTTTCGATTAGCTGGCTTAACGTATAAGCAAATCCGTGAGTGACGTAAATGAAACGTGCCTGTAAAAATGCCCAACATCTGGGTGTTGGACGGGCTATTTTACATAGATAAACTCTAAAACCAGCACTCATACAAAAACAATTGCCTTTCAGCTTTTACGTTGTCAGGTTCGTATCAGAAACGTTTGCTTTCTCTTTTCTTTCTTTACCTTTTAACCAGATGTTTCAGACGTTCGCTATATCCCAAATATAAAGTGGGAGACTTGTAAATCGCCTTGGGTAAAACTTCTGCCAAATGACCAAATGTACACACAAAATGAGTAACGGGCGGCATGGTGGCTTTGTGGTTAGCACAAAAAGTTTCCATGTCCTCCCCGTGTCCACGACTCCTCTGGTTTCCTCCCACAGTGCAAAAACATGGATTCCAGGTAAATTGGCTGCTTAAAATTTCCCCTATGGTGTCTGTGTGAATGAGTATGGGCCCAGCGATGGATTGGTGTCCTGTCCTGCAACAAAAGTTGGAGTCCTGTCTGGAGTTTCCATATTCTGTTGGTTCTCTCTAGGTTCTCCGGTTTCCTCCCACAGTCCAAAAACATAGATTCATGACTTGATTGCTCTGATTTGCCCCTTGATAAAGTGACCTAGGGCGGCACGGTGGATTAGTGGTTAGCATGTTTGCCTCTCAGCACTGGAGATTCATTGTTCGAATCCCAATCTGGGTGAAATTTCCATGTCCTCCCCGTGTCCGCATGGGTTTCCTCCGGATTCTCCGGTTTCCTCCCACAGTCCAAAACCATGAATCCAAGGTAAACCGAATTCCCCGTATAGTGTGTGTTTGTGTGTGTGGTGATAGGTTGGCCCAGTGTCTGAGACGTTCTCCCTTGGATGGGCATGGGGAACCCCCTGCAACCCCCCATAGAGGATTAAATGAAATATACTGAATGAATGAAAATAAGACATAAAAATGAAAGAAAAAAAATATATAAAAACGATATATAAAAAACATGTGTATTCGAATGCAACATTGTGTTAAAATTTTTAACAAACAAATATTTAATATTTACATTTTTATTTAAATATATTTACAAATTGTCCTTATACAGTGTGTGTGTGTGTTTGAGTGTGTGCCCAATGATGGATTGCACTTTGTCCTGTGACCATCTGCCCAGCACCCAAAATGTTCACATGGGGAACACCCCGTGACCATGAGGTTTAAATTGTGTATAAGAAGATGAGATGAGACCTTCTTATCAAACTAAATGCCATTTGTGTGAAATCAGCTGTAAGAAAGAAGTCAACATTATTTGAGTATCTGGCTCGCACACACACACATCAAATATTTAAGAGTGTTTACTGAGCTGGCAGTGATCGTGTGTTCTTAGAGGAGGGTAAATTAATATTTATTTTAATGGTCAGTTAGCAGGAGTAGTAAGATTGTGTTTTTTAGAAGAGGGATATGGTTGCATTAGATCCTGTTTCTGACAAATCTTTAAGCAAACACATGATGATTCTTTGACTTGCACTACTATTTAAGGTGCTATCTGTCAGAGACATCAACCATATAAGGTTCCAGCTACGTACATACGTAATTTACGCTGCAAACTATAACCAATGTGATCTGAACCTTCATTTTCATCTTTCTTCTCAGACATGGGGGTCATGTATGTCTTTGTCTGTTTGGGGATACTGACTGTAACTGGTAAGCAGAAATCTTATCTAATTAATTAATCATTTTTATTCGCCCCTATGCGCCGGAGATTCACGGTTTGAGTTTCCATGTTCTCCCCGTGTCCGTGTGGGTTTTCTCCAGGTTCTCTGGTTTCCTCTCACGGTTCAAAAACATGGATTCAAGGTAAATTAAATGATACAAATTGCCCCGTATAGTGTGTTTGGATGTGTGAGCGCCCGAGATGTTCTCCCCTGGATGGGAATGGGGAACCCCACAGCGACCCTAGGAATAAGTGGAAGATAATCGATAGATGGATAAATTAAATTAAACTGGAGACGATTATTCTTGGCAAACCTTGGTAAATTGTCATCATGTGTTAAGTGAGAAATCTTCGGTGTAATTTCTGAGTCGGAGCGCTGGGGTGAAAATCAGATTCTTTCCTCTTAAAATATTGTGAAACTGAAGCCTTTACATTACTGTAATTCTCAAAACATTGGGATTAACCAGGTCCTAACACTGCGGTTAGATTATTGACTAGAACCAAGGAGAGAGAGCATATTACACCAGATCTCGCGTCACTTCCTTGGCTGCCCATCCACTATAGGATACAATTGAAAGTGCTTTTATTATTTTTTAAAGCTTTAATTGGACTGGTTTCTTCTCATATCGCAGATTTACTTACAGCTTCAATCAGACAGCACTCTCTGAGATTTTCTGAATTTGTTGAGTCATTCCAGAGGTGATCAGGCGTACCATCCAGTATCCGCCAGGCGAACTCTATCTTAGTTTTTAAATCAGGTCTAAAAACTCATCTATACAAACTTGCCTTTGAATGAGAAGCTGTGCTAAATATGGTGCTGCAAAGCTGTATTTCATATTTTTATTTATTTGGGTCACATTTCATTTTAGTGTATTTTCTACTGCTTATTTGAATTAAGTAGTTTTGGTTGTATAGCCTTTAGGTATTTGTATGTACAGCATTTTGGTCAACCAAGGTTGTATATAGATTTATTCCCTTCCACTTGATCCTCTAGGAAGGTTGTAGGGGGCTTCCCCATGCCCATCCAGGGGAAAACGTCCCAGGCGCTGGGCAGATCCCCCTCAGGACAGAGCACCAATCCTTCTCTGGGCACACTCACCCACACAAAGACACACTATGCAGATAAATTTAAAGCACTCATTTTACCTTGAATCCATGTTTTTGGATTGTGGGAGTAAACATGGAAACTCCACCCAGATTGGGATTCGAACCGGGGATCCCCAACACAGAGATGTACGTGCTAACCACTAAGTCACAGTGCCGCCAGTTGTAGATAGAGTGCTTGATAAATACAATGTACTTACTTACTACACTGTATGGGCAAAAGTATTGCAACTCATTTATTATTAATATTAAAAATACAACATTTATATTATATCCAACAGTTTGGGGAAGGCCATTTTTGGATTATAAAGCAAGTCTAGAAAAAACATTCTGTAAGGAGTTACATCTGGATCTGCTATGGGAAAATAATATATATGTGTAGTCACTAATAATGACATGATGCACTGGATGTTGAATACGAATAAAAATCCACAGAACACTTGGAGCTTATTGGAACAAATGCAAACATTTTTGTCACATTTTTCCCCCAAACACAGATTCAAGGTAAATTGGCTGCTCTAAATTGCCCCTATTTTAATTGCCCCATATAAAGTTTGTGTGAGTGCGTGTGTGAGTTTGTACGTGCCCAACGATGGATTGTCGCTCCATCCTGGGTGTATCTGCACAGCTCCCGAAACGTTCTACCTTGGACAGTCATTGGGCCCCCTGCGACCCTGGTAGAGGATTAAGCGGAAAAAAACATGATGAGAACAGATTGGCATCAAAACATTTTTAAGGAAGCCAAATGTTTGTTACTTGTTAAATGTGGTAAAAATTTGTTATTATGAATAAGAACTCATGTTCGGGATGCTTGTAAACACGTTTCATGACATTAATGAAAATTGTATTTTGTCATTGTATTTGACAGCAGTGAGTGGATGCCCAATTGGACAGGAATTTATCACTGCTTTCCTGACCAACTATGAATACGGTGGAGCCAACCTCATGCTTGAAATCACATCCCAGACATCTTTAGCCACAGTTACGGTTGAGATCAAGAGCTTGAGATATAAAGAAACCATACAAATTGAGAAAGGTGGCACCAAAATGGTCAACCTCCCAGCCACAGCAGAAATAGATGGAAACGGGGTCTCGGCCAAAACTGTTTTAATTACATCCAACGCAGACATCTCTGTGGTTTCCTTCAACATCAAGCAATTCACAGGGGACAGCAGTGTGATTTTTCCAACTGAACAGCTTGGAAAAAGTTATGTGGTCTTCACTCCAGATCAAGGTCCCAGAAATCGGATTGTGGCAATTGTCAATGGCAAGGACACCAACACCGTGGATATTTTGCCATATTCAGACCTCAGGCTTCAAAGCATGATCCAGTTGCAGCGGCGAGTCAAAATGACGATTCGACTTGCTCCGTATGAAGTTTACCTTCTTCAAAGTGAAAAGACCTTATCAGGAATGAAGATCAATTCCCAGTTACCATTGGCTGTCCTCGCGGGGCATCAGTGTCTCACCATCACAGACACCTGTGAACATGTCTATGAGCAGCTGGTTCCCACAGAGAATCTCTCCGATGAGTACCTCGTCCCTCCCATGGTTGCTCTCAGTAAGGAAACGGCCCATGTGGTTGCTGTTGAGGATGACACTGACGTGACTGTTCACCAAGGACTCATTCCTCAGCATAAGAAGATCCAATCCGGAGAGCTCCTGGATGTCGTGGTTCAGTTGCCAACAGTAATCAGGAGCAACAAAAAGATTATGGTCATGTTCACCAGTAACAACCTTCCCTACGACGAGTTCTTGACCAACATTGTTCCCGTTTCCAGGATGTCCAAATCATGGACGGTTTATCCACTGGATGATTACCAGAGTACTATAGTCACCGTGTCAGAGTTGGATTCCAGTAAATTGTTCTTCTTTAATTTAAATGTCTTTCCTGGAAATAAAAAATATTCATGGCTTGCGAAATCCATTGGAGTCCAAAAAAAGCCAATGAACATATCTGGAGACTTTCCCCAGGCTGTGTATATCATCGGTGGCAAAATAAGGCACGGTTATGGCACAACAGGAGTCTGCTCTGGTGGGTTGTACACCAAACAGAAACATTGTTGATAAGTCTGAGTTGTTTTAAAATATTTTAATATTTTTTCATTTATTTTTTTATATTTCCCTTTGCAGGCATTTCACTTCCACCAGTCCCAGTGGATCCGTGTGCAAATGTCAGATGCCGTGAGAGAGAGCAGTGCCAGAAAGGTGTCTGTGTGCGCATTCAGACAGCACTTTGTTGGGCTGTGGGCGATCCTCACTACAAGACATTTGATGGAAAGCTGTTTGATTTCCAAGGAACCTGCACATACACCATTTCCACTACTATAAAAACTGAAACAGGTCGTGTACCCTTTACCATTTTGGCTAAGAATAACCACAGAGGAAGCAATTATGTGGCCTATGTGAGAACTGTCTCCCTCAATGTGTACAATTATACACTAGTTGCCAGCAAGCAAGTGGGAGCGGTTGAGGTAATAAACAATTGTATTGCAATAAAACCATTAAAAAAGACAAAAAATGTTACTTACAATAATACTATACTTTTCACTTACGTGTCATTGACAGGTGGACGGTCTGATCACCTACCTGCCCGTATCTCTAGCTGGTGGAAAGCTTAGAGTAGTGCAGAGTGGATGGAACGTTCTGATTACAACAGACTTTGGTCTGGAGGTGAAATATGACTGGAACATGATGCTGTACATCACAGTGCCCAGCTCCTATTCTGGGATGCTCGGAGGACTTTGTGGAAACTACAACGGAGACCTGACAGATGAACTCACAGACAGCAGGGGAACCAAACTCTCCAGCGTCCTGGATTTCGCCAAAAGCTGGAAAGCACCAGACAACGATTCGTTCTGTCATGATGACTGCACCGGAAAGTGCCTCCTCTGCCCTGAGGAGCTCAAAGTAAAATACACCAGTGAGAACTACTGTGGCCTTTTAGCCAAAGCCAACGGTCCATTTAGCAGCTGCCACATGACCGTCCAGCCCCAAGTGTACATGGACAACTGTGGATATGATGTGTGCATCAACAGAGGCGTCAGAAGCTTCATGTGTGATAACATGCGCAGCTACGTCGATGCCTGTATGTCAGCAGGGGTGAAGATCGACGCCAACTGGAGGACGTTGGCCGACTGCCGTGAGTTTTTAAGACTCTTCAAAGATAACTGTTGAGAAAATGTTGTGGACATGATGTTATTTCAACATGTTCTTTCATCAACAGCGCTGCCATGTCCAGCTAACAGCCATTACGAGGCGTGCGGTACCGCCTGTGCAGCATCCTGTGCAGATCGAGACGCTCCAGCATCGTGTGAGAAACCTTGTATTGAGGGCTGCCAGTGCAACAATGGTTTTGTCCTGAGTGCGGGTAAATGTGTGCCTCTGAAGGAGTGCGGCTGCACCTACGAGGGGCGTTACTACCTCCCCACGGGCACATTCTGGGGTGATACAACATGCACTAAGAAATGTTCCTGCAGCTCAGAAACGGGGCAGGTCAACTGTGTCGCCACGAAATGCAAGTCATCTGAAGTGTGTGCTACACAGAACGGTGTGAGAGATTGTTACCCACAATCCTACGCACAATGTCAGGGCAGCGGCGATCCCCACTATAGAACCTTCGATGGAAGGGCCTTTGATTTTCAGGGTACCTGCACCTACTACCTCTCTAAATTAGTGGATACCACTGACACCGCTCTGGTTCCCTTTGAGGTTCTGGTCTCGAATGAAAACAGGGGACTGAATAAGGCGGTTTCCTTCACCAAGGCGATACAGATAAAAATTCTAAACTACACAGTGTCCATGAGCAAAGACAACTACGGTAAAGTGATGGTGAGTGTTAAGGATCACATTTATGGATTAAATTGATGGTTAAATCGAAGTGTTCTGACCATAAATATGTCTTTGTTTCAAAGGTTAACAACATGTTTGTAAACCTGCCGTTTGAAAATGAAGGAGCTGTTCTGTCCATCTTCCGCAGCGGTCAGTTTGGAGTGATGAAAACCAACTTTGGCATGACGGTACGCTTTAACTGGGAAAGCTACGTGTCCATCACTCTCCCCAGCACATACAGTAACACGGTGGGAGGACTGTGTGGGAACTGGAACGGCAACCTGAACGACGACTTGGCCTTTCCAAACAGAAGCATCACGACGAACCCTGGTGCTTTTGGGAACAGCTGGAAAGCCAGGAATGACGCCGGCTGCTCGGAGGAGTGCCAGGGCAGAATGTGCCCCAAATGTGATGCGTCCGAAAAGAATAAGATGGCTTTTACCAAACCCTGCAGTCTGATTACAGACACCAAAGGCCCCTTTAAACAGTGTCATGGCAAAATCAGTCCCTCCAAGTTCTATGAGGACTGTTTGTATGATATGTGTATGTACGGTGGCCATTCTACAGCCCTCTGCAACGCCTTGACAGCCTACACTGCTGCTTGCCAATCGGAAAACTCTGTAGTGGAGAACTGGAGAAGTCCTAGTTTCTGTCGTGAGTGTTTCCTTCATAATTATAATGAAGTTCAGGATGAGATCTTAAGGTTGATCTAATATTTATGCTTCCAGTGAGAATGAACTGGTCTCAAATGCTTTCTTTCTTCAGCTGCTTCCTGCAAAGCCAACAGCCACTACGAGGTTTGTACCGCTGGATGTCCCCAGACTTGCAATGGTCTCGCCGAGCCGACAGCTTGCCAGCGTGCCCCCTGTATCGAGGGCTGCGTGTGCGATGCAGGATTCGTCTTCAGCAACGATGAATGCGTTTCGATAGAGCAATGCGGATGCACTTATCAAAACCAATACTATCATCTCAATCAGGTATTTTACCCCAAAAGCCAGTGCGACTACAAGTGCATCTGCAAGGAACAGGGCAAAGTCTCATGCCAAGAGAACGCCTCGTGTGGTCCCAACGAGCGCTGTGAAGTTCGCGGCGGCATTCAGGCCTGCCATCCTGCTGGCACGGGATCTTGCTCAGTGTCAGGGTCCGGGATGTACCGCTCCTATGATGGGAACAGCATCAGTGTTCTGGGGGATTGTGTGTACAAAATGGTGGAGATGATCAAGGTGGGAGACCTGAAGAGCATTCCATTCAGTGTGACAGTTCAGCGAGTGTCTTCTGTTCAAGACGCGGCGATCACAAGAAGAATCGACGTGGTGGTCGCTCAATATAAAATCGCTCTGATTCCAGGTCTCTTGTGGGAGATAAGGGTAAGTCGTTAACACTCACAGTGCTGCTGGTGTAAGCTGGAAGATGGAGAACTGTTTGAAAAACCAGAGAGTTGAAGCTGATTATATTTCGTTTTGGCAGGTCGATGATGTCAGAGCAGTACTTCCTGTGGTACTTGAAGCAGGACTGCTAAAAGTGTTTCAGAGTGGCTCCTTCATAATTTTAGAAACCACATTTGGCCTAAAGGTGACTTATGACACCGTGTCAGTAGCCACAGTTGAAATTCCGTCCACTTACAAAAACACAGTTCGAGGCCTGTGTGGTAATTACAATGACAACAAGGCAGATGACCTTCTAATGCCAGATGGTACCCAAGCTTCCTCAGCTGATACATTTGTGGACGCTTGGAAAGTGGCACAGGAGAGATTGTCCTGTCAGACAGGCTGTCCATCAGGGACCACGTGTCCAAAACCCACCCCAGAATCCCAAAAAGAGGCGGGGAATGCCTGTAAGATCCTGACCGTCAACAACGGACCGTTCTCTGGGTGCTATTCTAAAATTGCACCCCAGCAATTTTATGATGATTGTGTAAATGAGGTGGCCTCGCAAACCAAAGATAAGACGCTGGTTTGCCGCTACATCCAGCGATATGTTGTTCAATGTCAGCAAGCTGGAATTTCCATCAACATCTGGAGAAACAGTAGCTTTTGTCGTGAGTAGAACTTTAGATCGTCGGGACTCATTGGTGCTTTGTGTTTTGGTTGTTAAAGAAGGCTGATTGGAATTGTTTATTGTCTTAACTTCTACAGCAATGACTTGTCCTTCTACTAGTCATTATGAACTATGTGCAGACACCTGCGCCTCAACTTGCGCCAGTCTCAGCATGTCGCACACATGTGCAGTGTGTCTCGAGGGCTGTCAGTGTGATGAAGGCCTTATTTTTGATGGAGGTAACTGTAAACCTGTGGACCAGTGTGGCTGCATGGTAGATGGGAAATATTACAAGGTAACAGACCTAAATATATCCATAAACAAGTTTTTCTGGAGTAAATATTCATTGGAATGTTGTTATCATGTAGTCCGGAGACTCGGTGGTGGTGGGAGACTGTACTGAGACATGCAGCTGCAAGGCTGGCCAGTTCTCCTGTCAACCGATGAAATGTGCGGAGAAGGAGGTCTGCAAAATTAAAGATGGCATACGTGGATGCATGTTAGGTAGGAGCAGCTACAATATTGTCTATAAAATGTTACAGTAATGGTACGGTAAACATACAAAAATCACATTCAATATAAGGAACCAATTTAATTGTAAATAAACATGTTGATAATCAAGTTATCTTGTGTCTGTGAAACACTAACCTGAAGCTTTTCTTCATCACCAAACAGTGCCATTACCAACACCAGTTCCAGTAGATCCCTGTGCGAATGTTAAATGCCCGGAACGACATCGGTGCCAGAAAGGTGTTTGTCTTGCTATACAGACAGCACTATGTTGGGCTGTGGGGGATCCTCACTACAGAACCTTTGATGGAAGGTTTTATGACTTCCAGGGAACTTGCACCTACACCATGTCCGCTACGATGAATCTTGGAGGTGGCCTTGTACCCTTCACCATTTTGGCCAAGAATAATCACAGAGGGAACAACTATGTGTCGTACATAAGAACTGTGTCAGTCAATGTGTACAATCATACAGTTGCTGCCAGCGGTCAAGTGGGAGCGGTTCAGGTAAGAGACCGGGAGAACGTGCTTTATCTACTAAAGTAAAGGGCATTTTAATCTTCTGTTGTTTTATTAGCGTTTCATTTTCAAATCATAAAAACTCTGTTCTACATTTCATTTGCTTGTGGGTCATTGACAGGTGGACGGTCTGATCACCTACCTGCCCGTATCTCTAGCTGGTGGAAAGCTTAGAGTAGTGCAGAGT
>JAOUQT010006365.1:0-12387 GCA_025769995.1 Xyliphius kryptos | reverse complement strand
ACTGCACCACCGTGCCGCCCAGATATCACATAACAAAACAAAAATATAATAGAAATAAAAAAACTTTGCCACAGATGACCAGAACCAGTAAAACAATAAGGGGAAAAATTTTGATTTGAGTTTTTTTATTTTATTAATCCCCAGAGGGAAATTGTTCTCTCCAGATGTGAACACCCGGAGCAGTGTGCTGCCCCATTGAGGCACACGGGGAGCAGTTGGGGAGTTGGGTGCCTTGCTCAACAGCACTTCAGCCATGACTTAACTAGAGAGGGGATCGAACCGGTGATATCTTGGTCCCCAGCCTTCTACCCTATCCATTTATCCTTGGCTGATCCCAAATTAATACATTTGATCTTACTAATCTTCTAACTTTAAATAAACTAGAGGTGAGGACATGTTCCCAAATTATAGCAATTTGCCCAGTCCTTACTTTATTTTTTTGTATGTGGACCCCATGTGGAGAATCCCTGCTAGGTGCACTAGTGCTAACCTAGCACTTACGGTTTCACTGAGCTGTTCCTTTTATCTTCAGAATAGACTGTTTTCCGCATGAAGTTCGGCTTAGAGTTAAATTTTTTTGTGAATTATTCCTCTTGATGAATTGCATTGATATGTGTCAATCACATGTATATGTGGTCTTACTCCCACACTGACAGGATTGATTAAACTTAGTCACGCACCGTGAGACACTGTGACAGGACCCACATGAATGAAGACCTCTACTATAAAGTGTAGAAGTTATACAGTAAACTAAAGGAAGTCATTATTTTGTGTGTTTCTTTCTTTCATTAATTAATTAATTCATTCATTCATTCAATTATCTTCCTCTTAATCCAGCCGGTGCCTACCAGGCAGCTCAGGGTGCAAGGTCAGGAGCATTCCTTGACAGGGCGCCATGCTATCACACACATTTCATACAATAAGGGCCACTTTAGAGACACCAATTCACGCAATGTGCATGTCTTTGAAATGCAGGATTAAACCGGAATACATGGAGTAAAACCCACGCAAACCTGGGGAGAACATGCAAACTGCACACAGAAATTTCCCACCAGGGATCGAACAGTCCTTCTTGCTGTGACAGCACTACCCATTGTGCCACCATGTTGTTCTTCTGTAGACTGTCAAAGTTGTCTCTTTTTTTTTTTGCAATCATTCTGTACCGACTCATTATTGCAGGTTAGGGAAAATATGCAGTACTGTATCTTGATAACTCATGTGCATTATTACTTTTATCTCACCAGCCACTTTATTAGGTACTGTTCAATTATCTTAACAACACAAATATCTAATCAGCCAATTACACGGCCACAACTTAATGCATGTAGGGGTCATCAAAATGGATAAAAAAAGGTGATTTAAGTGACTTTGAACATGGCATTGCTGTTGGTACCAGATGGTGCTGGACTAAGTATTTTAAGAAACTGATGATATACTGGGATTTTCACAAAAGCATTTCTAGTGTTAATAGTGTTTATTAGAATGGTCAGAAAAAGAGAAAATATCCAGTGAGAGGCAGTTGTGTGTATTAAAATGCCTTGGAGAATGAATGGGCAGACTGGTCTGAGATGATAGAAAGACAACAATAACTCAGTTAAACACTCGATACAACCAAGGAATGTAGAATACCATCTTGGTTGAAATAATGATATGAAGAATTAAGGCAGTTCTGAAGGCAAAAGGCGGACCAAGATTTTAATAGTAAAGTGTGCCTAATAAAATTTGCCTGTGACTTTTTGCTATTTGATTAGCTTTGACATGGATTAGCCTCTGTTGTAACAAGGTCATAAAAGTAGATGGCATTAGAGATCTGATTTCCAGATAAGATTGCCGTGTGTTGGTGTGTCTGAGGATGCTGTGGTGAGAGATTTCTGTTCTCCATTAATTTTAACAATCTGCTTAAGAAGGGCTAAGCAATTAGCATGTGTACTCAAGTTCAATGATGTATTAAGCCTAGTGAACGCTCTTATCTTCATAGCAGCGCATTTAAGTGATATCAAATTCATTAGCCAGAAGAGAACGTCAAACTTCAGAACCATTACTGTTAAACATTTTAACATTTATTTCCTCAAAAAAAATCTCCATCCTTCCATCTTCTTCCTCTTATCTTGGACCGGGTTGCAGGGGCAGCAGTCTGAGCAGAGACACCCAGACTTCCCTCTCCCTAGACATTTCCTCCAGCCATTTTCGGGAGTATCCTAAGGTGTTGCCAGGCCATCCGAGTGACATAGTCACTAAGGGAGGCATCCTGGAGCCACTTCAACTGGCATGTGAAGGATAAACATAAGGTGATGCAATCAGATGAATATTTTTTTATTTAGAAGTTACATACTGCAACAATACACGCTAATATCTTGTAGCTTGGAGCCTCGCAGAGTGAGAAAGACATTAATGCAAAACCAGACAAATGAAGTAAATTGCAGTGAAGGGATAACGGTGATGCATTTCTGATTGTGGATTCAGTCTGCGTGTGCTTCGGATACTTTAGGACGACTGAGCTAAAACGATTTAATCAATTACACCAAGAGACAGAATAGGAGGATAATGGCATTTGCGGAAAGGTGAGAATCCATGATGGTGTATGTTATTCAGATGCTCCAGGAGAAAGAAAATTAGAGAAATAATATTTAGGATGTTCAGATGTCTCCCCCATTTTGTCGTCTTTGTTTCACAAATGATAATTAACTCTTAACTGATTTGTTTCAGTTATATCACATTGTCTGTATGAGGTAATAATAATAATAATAAGAAGAAGCAGAATACATTTTAGGTTTTGATGTAAAAACCCTCCAGAAGAACTATATCAGATTCTTATCTTTACTATTCAGTGCTATCTGTCCGTAAAGCACCAATTTACAGCATCTGACAATAAACCCGGAACCACACTGGCAAAGTACAGACTCAGTGCACACACACTCCACATGAAGACAAGTTGCAATCAGAAATCATGTCGTCCTAAAGAACAGTGTATAACACTGATGCTGAAGAGACAGAGCTGCACTTCATCACAGATTGTAAGAGATAGAAACGCATGCGTCAATCGTACCTCACCAAACCTATACATCCATAATTCTCCTTCACGCCCCAACATACACACACATTGCACTTCATGATAGGAGAAATGAATGAGAGTTGGGTCTTTGAAGGTCAATATATTTATGCCTGTCATAAACTGGTGGACACTCACACATCCCTGCCCTGTTTGTTTTCCACTTTTTTCTATTATTATTAATATTATTATTAATAATAAAATTATTATTATTATTATTATTATTTTAAAAATATAACAAATTTATCTGGAAATAAAAATCAGGTCAGTTAGTTTACTGTTTTTTTTTTCATTATTGTCTATTGTCTTTGGGAAGTGTTCTAATTTTCCACGCCTGAAGTCTCCCCGCCAGTGACTGGTGTTTTAGCGGTCGTGCTTTTCTCATTTTCTTTCTTTCTCTCTCTCTCTGTCACTGTGCCACTGCCTCTCTCTCTCTCTCTCTCTCTGTCACTGTGCCACTGCCTCTCTCTCTCTCTCTGTCACTGTGCCACTGCCTCTCTCTCTCTCTCTCTCTCTCTCTCTGTGTACTGAAAAGATCTGAAGGCTTCCTTTTGGCCACTCAGGATAATTTGTGACTCAGGGATTCACCCCATGTCTGTGTAGAGCCTCAGTGAATTTATTTTCCCCTTGTTTGTGTCTGTGCTGTAAATCTGCAGTTACATAAGAGATTTAATGGTCAAGAAATGGTACCTGGTCATGTGAAAAAGTTAGGACACCCCATGAAAACCATTATCTTTTATCTTTTTATATATATATAAATACATGGACATTTAATGTTCATGTTAAGAATGTTGAGGCATGGAGGTGATAGGCAGACAGACAGATAAATGGACAGACGCACAGATGGACAGACAGGCAGACAGATGAACAGACAGACAGATATGTATAAAGATAGACAGGAAGATAGACAGACAGAAAGACAGAGAGACAAATAGATGGACAGGCATGCAGATGGCAGTGGAAATATCACGGTTTGGTGCCACTTTGATGCAGCAGGTACTGGCGAGCTCTCTATTGCAGAATCTATTTTGAATTATTCACTGTATCAGGAGGTGAGACCATTTGCCCAAAATTAGTGGTGGACCATGCAGCATAACAATGAGCCAAAAATATTCAAAGAAAGAAATCAAGAGTTTTGGAATGGCTAAGTCAAAGCCATGGTATTATTAATTAGATGCTGTGGGGCAATCGTAGGCTTGTGGTTAAGGAACCAACCTCACGACCGGAAGGTCCCTGGTTTGATTCCAAGTACAAACAAGTCATGCCACTTAACCCCCAGTTGCTTCCCGGGTGCTGTTCTGGCTGCTCACTGCTCCGGGCACGTGTGCTCACTTGTGTGTGTCTATGTGTGTGTTTCACTGCACAGATGGGCTAAATGCAGAGGATCAATTCCGCTGTGTGCAAAACATAGTGGCAAAATGTATCACTTTCACTTTCATTTGAAACCAGTTGAGCATAAAAAGATTCTGCATGGGGGAGTGGGAACAACTATCTTCCAGTCAATATCAGAGAATAGAGCGGTTATAAAAAAGTATCGAATTGAGTTTATTGGGGTTATTTTTCATTGGTAGAAATACAGTATGATCACATTTTTTTCAAATGTGATGTATTACCTCACATCTATCTATAGTTGTTGATATGTTGGTACAAACACTATTAATTAACTTATTTAATGGGGTGCCCTAAATTTTTCACATTACTCTCTAATTAGAGTAATGTGAAAACAACATAAATTGCTTACTGGTTTAAAAGAAGCAGCATTACAAAAAATCTCCAAAAAAAACACAACAGCATAATGCAGATTTTCATTTCAGAATCCAATCTGACAACCTGGCCAGCTTGGTTTCTGGATTTACTCTCTCGAATTTTTCTAGCTGCACCAAAAATCTCTAAAGGCTTCCTTTAGGCCACCTGGTATAATTTGTGACTCGGCTGTTCGCCATATGTTCGTCTAAAGCTTCTGTGAATTTATTTTCCCTCGTTTGTGTCTGTGCTGTAAATCTGCGGCTAAATTACAGCCTTGTTGGTCCAGAAATGGTATAAAAACTATATATAAACTCCACATATTTCCTACAAAGAACCTGCTTGGCTTTTATCTCTTTGTGATTTCATCTTACAATGTCTCTTATTGATGTAAAAAAAATAGATTTTCCAAACAAAATAGCAAAAACACGGCATGGTGCAATTCTCTGTCTGTGAATACAATCTGGCAAACATTGTATGTACTGTAGGTATTTCGGAATTTGTCGCTCCTGATATTTTCTATTTCCTTCATTGGATTATTTGGGATCATTTGTGCCTTGAGAATTCGCTGTATGTCTGTGTAGAGCGTCAGGGAAATTATTTTCCCTCGCTTGGGTCTGTGCATTAAATCTACAACTAAATAAAAAAATTTCAAAAAACTACACAAATTCCTACTCAAAGAAAGAATTGTTTCTCCTGGAAGTGTGCTTGATTTGAGACATGTACACAAACACACAAAAACACAAACACATAACCTTTTCTCTGTTTGAGAATCCAATCTGGCAACCAGACTGACACTTCCGAGATTTACTTCAGCGCTGTCGGTTTCCCTGAGGACAGAAACCCAGGTAAAGCAACATTTTAAACATAACTCATTGACTTTTATAGACCCTTTATCATGCTCTCAGTGTGGTCAACTGACAGGAAATTAATGGTCACTGGGCATAACATATTTCCTATTCAGCCTTGAGAAAAGCGTGAAATGTGGTGACTTTATTTCTTCCTTAAAGAAATTTAATGGTTCCCATTTGGAAAATTAGGCAGCTGTTAATCTTCAAAACGAATGAAGTAAATAATTATTTTTTTCAACAGAGGGAAGCAATCCAGGCTTCTATGACTTCTAGATGCCTTAAAAAAATAATTTTGAATAGTTACTAAGATTTCAGTAATGGTTGGTGATATGGTCACACAGTGCTGTCACCTCTCAGTAAGAGGGACACGGCTTTGATCCCCGTGTGAAGCTACCTGGGAAATTTCAGTGTGAAGTTTGCATGTTCTCTCAGTCTAGTTACGCTAAATTGTTCCAGTCCCAAGTCCAAATGGGTGAAGGTTGCATCAGATAGGGAATCCAGCATAAAACATGTGCCAGATCAGCATTGCGAGTGACTTGCTGTGGCGACATCTGGTGCTATGGAAAAAAATTCAGGAGACATAAAAAACCCCTAGAGATGTCAGTATATTATATCTTTTTAATTAATAAGGAATTTCGGCTTTTCCTTGCCACAGCGAGTCACTCGCATTACGACCTGGCAAATGTTCTTTTAAGCCGGATGGTCTTTCTGACGCAACCTTCACCATTTCTGGCTCAGGACCAGACAATTTCATTAATTAATTCATTCATTCCATTCAGTCCAATCACTAGGCCACTATTTTGGCTGTACACTCCTTAATGCCCCTTTAAAATGGGTGGGCTCGGGCATTTAGAAGCCTTTTTTAAGCCCTTCAGTAGAGGACATGCACCATTGACCTGATATAGATACGCAGGAGATAACGCCACACACACACGAACAATGGCTCTCTTACACACTGAATCACTCACTCTTCTAAAGCTTTTCCCACTCTGGAACTCGGGCAAGTAGCTGTGATTTTAGCCTGAAATTACACACTGCTGGAATCTGACAGATAGCTGCAATTTCCTCTCATTTGGCCACCTGCAGTGCTGCACGGCCCACGCGGCACCGCATGGAGCAGCTAATGGACGACATGTGGCATTCAGTATTAATCTAACGGAACAAGATGTTGCGCTGAAAGTGTATGATGGATAGAATACGATTATTAATAGTGACACATTTTTCCATTATGTTACATCACATGATCTAATTGAACAATGAGGCATAATCGAGGATGTTTGAAATTATGACTGTGATTGAGATTACAATCGGGATTAGACAATGTAATGATGTTTATTAATATCGAATTGTGAGGCACAGATTTAGATTTGTTCATTATATTCTGCAGGGGTTTGAAATGGTTGGTAGAAAGCTGGGGTCCGATTGCTTTGGCTTAAACCCCCAATCTTCTTATAATGTCGCTAAAACATCCTCTATTATACAACTGAGCAGATGAGGATCAACAACCCAGCAGAGACATCTTAACAATGCTGGGGCTTGAACCAATAACCTTCTGATAACATAGCCGAAACATTAAGCCTAACATTAGCCAAAGCTTTACATCCTCTATTATAAAACTGAGCTCATTACCTCAGCAGATGTAACTTAGCAATCCTGGTCCTTGAACCCCAATCCATATGATAATGTCACCAACATATTAAGCCACTACTTACTCTTTTATTAAACCATGCAGAGGGTTAACGCCCAAGCAGATGCAGTGTTATAGTGCTGGGCTTGAAAATGCCTCCATCTGATAATGCAACCAACATATTAATCCACTGCTTCCTCTATTATTAAACCAAGCAGTTGAGGGTCAACACCCCATCGGATGCAGTGTTATATTGCTATGCTTGAACTCATGTGTAAGGAAACTGGAAACTCTGGCAACCTGGGGGGATTTAATGAACATGGCACCCAGCAGCAACATGACTGCTTGTGTTTCGGGGATGTTATGGGGCAGTCACATGAACTAATCAAATGCAGCTGATTGCAATTCAGCGCACTGATTAATAGGGTTATTTAAGTGAAGTTTTTGTTTAGTTCGGGGCGCAGGATTAACATTAATTGTATAATTTAAGACATAGTTATACTATACCTATGCTAAGAGTTCATTGAAAAGAACCTCTCCGCATTTACTTCTGCCTTATCCTGTGTGTTCCCGGGTGGAGTATCCTTACATCATGACCTTCAGGTCCATATTCCACCATTTTAAACTCTTTCTTTATTGTATTATTAACGTTTTCAACGGGATTATGTTTAATGATTCCTTTTTTACTCTATGTTGGGAAACTTTTAAATGAACAATGAGTCCATCTCTGAAGCTGATTATCATGTCTAAATCTCAAAATGGTCCCAACACACCATCAATACAAAGATCAACTACAATTGCAGCTCGTCTGCAAAGATAAACAGCTTTTCATTGTTAATTCTGACATCAGCTCCGTTGTCCATCAACGCCTCAGTCTTTTCAGCTGCTCCCGATAAAACCAGGCATTAAGGTGAATGTTTATGAGGTCCTGTAACACCGGTGACGGATATGACTCTGCAGCTCGTAACTCGCCCGATTGATCACGAGCAAAGGCTGTGAGCAGGGAAGGGGGTCACGGGAACCATTACGGGAACGCATTGACAAAATCATTTCTTGCGAGTTGAAGTTAAAGTAAGAAAACGAAATGGCTTTATCGATCTGTTGATGAACGCTTATCGCAGCCGTATTACTGTGTCTGGATGCCGGCGTATTGTTTGAACGAGGTGCTTATTGAATTTGTTTATGATATACGACGCTCTTCACAGGGTTCGCCTTTTAATAGAGGAGGCTGTGATGATTTATTAATACCTCCGCAGGTGGTGTATTGAGCTGTTAGTCAGGTAAAATAAAACCTGTGATTCAAACGAAATCATTTGGTGATGGACCGACTGCCACTGAAGTCATCGTACAGGGAGATTCAGTTGAAAGAGGCCCCAATTATAACATTGTTATTATATAATATTGTAAATCTGTGCTGAATACTTTGTGCAGTCTATCATAAAGGTTTTAATCCATTGGAGAATATGCTTCCGTAAGACTGTGTGTGTGTGTGTGTGTTATCTTAATTTAAATTTCAACACGATGAAAAAAGAATATAGATTTGTGGTTCTTCATCGTTTCTACGCAGAGATCTCTTAACGGTTCTAATGTTCAGGTTTCCAAAGGTTTTTGCTCACCCATCCAAATTATCATAATCAGGGGTTCCAATCACTTCCATGGCCACAGGTGTATGAATGCTTTAGCATACCAAGATATTCTGAAGAATTCCATGCTCCCAACTTCGTGGGAATGGTTTGAACCTAGCTCTTTCCTCTATTAACATGACTGTGCACCAGTGCACAAAGCAAGGTCATGGATGACAGAGTCTGGTGTGGATGAACTTTACTGGCTGCACAGAGTCCTGACCTTATCCTGATAGAATATCTATGGGATAAATCTATGGTATCTATCTGAAAAGGGTGAACCACCATCATATTGAACCCTACTGATTAGCTCTTATGTGAATCAAGGCAGGTGAGCTAAGACTTTTGGAAATATAGTGTAATTCAGATTTTGTGTAATTCAGTGATGGTCAGACTGCCTGAGCATCCTAATCTCTAATAAGCTCTATTAGCAGCACCTGGGGTTCGGTCCTCTGTGACTGATGCTGTAGTAAAATATTCTGTGTGAATAAAGGCATTTAAGTGTAAACAAAAAATATATACACTCACTGGCCACTGTAGGCTCAATTGCATGTTAGCGCTAATATCTAATCAGCAACTTAATGCATTTAAGGATGTAGAGGTGGTCAAGATGACTTGCTGAATTGAAACTGAGCATCAGAATGGGGGGAAAAAGTGATCCAATGGTCAGGTCTGAGTATTTCAGAAACTGCTGATCTAATAGGATTTTCATGCACAAAAAGAGAAAAAATCCAGTTGGGGCAGTTGTGTAGATGAAAATGCCTTGTTGATATAAGAGGTCAGAGAAGACTAAATGGACAGTATGGTTGATATGATAATAGAAAGGCAAAGTAACTCCAATAACTACTTGTTACAACCAAAGAATGTAGAATTCCATCTCTGTTGAAAGTATGACGCAAAGAATTAAAGCAAATGGGGGTTCAACCTTTTATTAGAAACGTGTTCCTAATAAAGTG
This sequence comes from Xyliphius kryptos, assembly GCA_025769995.1. NCBI lineage: Eukaryota > Metazoa > Chordata > Actinopteri > Siluriformes > Aspredinidae > Xyliphius > Xyliphius kryptos. Next base: position 2,539 of record JAOUQT010006365.1, on the reverse strand, counting down.
TTCAGTGTGTGTATTTTACATATAAAACATATTTCAATTCTAATGGCAATTACAGTTCATAACACTTACATTTTATTTATATAGCGCGTGTTTAACAATGGAGGCGGCATGGTGGCACAGTGGATAGTGCTGTGGCCTCACAGCAAGACGATCCCAGGTTTGAGCCCCAGGTGGGGGAAATTTCTGTGTGGCTTTGCATATTTGCGCAGGTTACTCCAGCTAATTGGTGTTTCTAAATTGCCCTTTAGTGTGATTGTGCGTGCTTGTGTGTGTGCGCGCCCTGTCTAGGGTTGTTCCTGCCCACACACCCAGATTCTCCGTGTGGGCACCGGCATCCCTGTGACCCTAAAACTAGGATTTTGCGGGTGTAGAAAATGAATGATCACGATGGAACGTTGTCGCACAAAGTAGCTTTACAGAAATTAAATAGAGAATATAATCATAAAGTTTATATAAGTTGCTAAGTTTTATCCCTAATGAACAAGCTGGACAGTGACAGTGGCAAGGAAATACTCCCTGAAATGATATGAGGAAGACACAGAAGGTGAATCCAGTCCTCATTTGGGTACGTAAAAACAGTTTTGCGAATGTGTGTAAAGTGGTGAGAGTATGCAAAGTCCACAGGACATTCTCTGCAGACATTTCCTTGTATTAAAAAATGAGAAATGTGATCGCAACTCATCACCGTCACACTCAAGTAATAAAAAGTGTTTGTCTGCTTACACCAGATTATTCAGGGCCGAATCGCTCTTTCAGTGCTGATGTTATCTCGCATTAAAAATATATTTAAGATTTGCAGAATTAGGATTAGGATTAGGAGTGATACTGTATATACTGTAGTATGTATATAAACACTTTGAACGATCATTGGATTAGAATCACCGGTAGATCATATATGATCACTGATAAAGTGTCTAAAGTGGCTGGCTGTCACAATCGGCTCTCATACGTGGTGTTGAGATGAAGGAAATATTTAACAGCTAGGAATGTATTGAAATCAAATTGCTGTTGATCCGAAAGATGAACTGAAGAAGATGCTGCAGTGGATGTGAGTCGACTTGCATATGGTGGATGGTCACCACCTAGTTAAGTCTGTTAAGACCACTGATGTCCACATGCATTAATTCATTCAAACATTTTGAATCAACTGTTATTCTTTTCTTGTTTTGTACTTGCATTTGCATATTTATTTTTTAAGTCATTTCACTCTCTTCTGACTTCTTCTTCTCCTTCTTCTTCTTATTCCTCTTCCTTTTATTCGTATTCTGTATAAATCGATTTCCCAGACACTGCTGCAATGCACACAGGTTCACTTTATTCATTTTATTCATTCCACCAGCTCCAGACGACGATTATCATCTCTGAACTGTGACTCTAGCACACAAATGTGTGTGTGTAGTGTGTGAACATCTTGCTGGCACAGCACAGCTACAGATTAGCCAGGGAAATAAATATCCATTAATTTATATCAGATAAAACAGATGCATGTGAAGACGGACACGCAGGACGTCTGAACATGTGACTTCCTTACAGTAGGTTCTGTGAACATTCCCGACCCCCAGGTGCTGATCCGTATTTTCTGTTTGGTCCTGAATGCAAGACACTAGATAATAGTTATTAGGAGAAATGAAAAGGTAGGGAAATAACCCCAATTAACCCTGGGCAACACCTGGGCTCAAAAACTTGCCACTAAGAGCACAGCTGCTATGTCTTGTCCAGTTAAGCTATAGATTAGCTAGGACACAAATAGATAAAACCAATAAACAAAATGTAAAGAGCAGAAAGGCAAAAGCAAGGGGCATATATTTACATGCACTCAAAATAAAAGTGAGAAAGCACATTTATAAAACATGTATTCAATTCAATAGAAAAGACTAAAAAACAAAGGGAGAGAGAGAGCTAGCGATGCTAGCGAGGGAACCAACAGAAAACCAGTGTCCAGTCTGCCACCACAGCGCTCAGCAACCCCAGCAGTGAATGGAAAGGTGCATCAGAGGCAGCTCTCTGAATTAGTTTAGGAAAGTGCTGAAAATTTGGCGTCAATATATAAAGGAGGAGCACAGGCAAGTGAAAGTGTAGTCACACCAATGAACCTTACCTGGCCCTGTCTCAGATTACCTTAGGTCAAACACCCTACCGCTTTACCGCTCAGTGTACCTGTGTTCGTTAGATCTCAAAACCTTTACAAACGGTGTGATAATGAGTTTAGCTCTAGTCCAGCTTAAATAGAGCTAGCCCAGGTGCACCCGTTTGCTTTTAATTTGCCACAATAAAAATGAAAATGAGAGAACATGTTTGTGCCCAAGACTTTTGCACAGTTTTGTATCTTGACTAAGGCACAGTACAGATCCAAGTGTCCAGTGTTGAACTAGCAAGCTGAAATGTTGGAGCTGATGTAGTGGGCACGGATCAACTTTGGTATTGAGTATATGCATCACCTTTTGGAATCAGTTTGCCATAAATGAGCCATGTGCTTATTTATTGTACACCAAAGTTAATCACCTTTGATTGTGTGCAAACAATGTTGTCAGGTACCTGA
>JAOUQT010006357.1:0-12387 GCA_025769995.1 Xyliphius kryptos | reverse complement strand
GCATGTTTTCTCTGCGCATGTTAGGTTCGCCCCGTTTCTGTGAAGGTTTTATCTGGGTGCATCTTGGGTTAATTGATGTCTCTAAAGTAGTTCTTAGTGTGTGATTGTGTGTGCCCTACAATAGAGTGGCATCCTGTGTATAGTTGTTCCTGCCCTAGCACCAAGAGTTGCCAGCTAGGCACTGGCTGGCCTGCGATCCCGTGTGGATTAAGCAGAAGTAAAGGAATAAATGAATAAATCGATAAAATGGTTCAAAATAATAATCTACTGTAAAACAATCTGACAATCACTCTGTTTTTCATGCAAAACCCACAAAAATGTGTTGTGCTTCTTTGTCTGAAAAGTGGTCTTTTACGTAATATGCTGCTTTCATCACTGATATACAAGCATATTTAAAGTGTAATGTTTGGAAATAAGAAGACATATTCTGCTACTAGAGAGACACAGTGAAAGTGGGTAAGATGAACAGCATGAACAGATGAAAGAAGTGTCAAACCTGTTGCACACACACTTACACCCACCTTTACGCATTGTCATGTTACTTAATGGAATTACAGTATTGCCTAGCATTTGGATGCACATTATGTTCCTGACTCACAATCCCCAATCCATTACAGCCAATAAATCTCAGTATTGCATACAGCGTTTATGCATCGAAGGCATAGACTGCGACTCTCGGTAATGCTCATGTTTGTCACAGAAATACGGTGCATATGGAGCCATACATCATGAATGAAATTAAAGGATATTTTGTATTAATACAGCAAAGAAATATGCTAAATATGAGCTTTATAAATGTCCATAAAGCGACTGCACATCATCCAAACGCATACAGTACTTAGATGCGCGCGCACACACGCCGGCACGCCTTAAAACGATGCTGAAACTTTCTTACAAATATTCACAAGGGCTCCTTCAGCCAACATTCCTCACGATTATGTCATTAATAATAGCACACCAACAAAACAAATGGGAAACGTAAACAGCAGTGCAGATTACTGTCCTTTTTAAAATATAAACAATATTTAAAAAATTAAAAAAAACATTAAACAAACAGAATAATAAAATAGCTTCAAATAATTAATCATATCATTGCGATTTTATATTTGGGCTTATTTAGTGCTCTAGTTTAAAGTTAGTCAGCCCTCTTCAAGCAGTTGCTTGCAGTTGCTTGCAGTGCATTACGGCAAGCAGTGCCTTAGACAACACACGCGCTCCTGGAGATCCTTTGGACCATGTACGCCCGCAACTAAACGTGTGTGTGCACGTGTGTCTCACCTCTGGCCCCGACCGGCGGCAGAAACACGATGATGGCTGCCACGAGGCCCCAGGACAACGAATGTCCGCTCCACGCGCGCGCCATCACCGCTCAGCGTGCGCTACCGTTCCCTGCGCACGCCTGCATCCGTGTGTGCGCGCCGCCGAGGCGGACCGCTCGCGATGTGCCAGTGTAGTGCAGAAGCTGAGAGCTCTTCGTGGTACCTTGTAATAAAAAAACGTCCTCCGCGGGAGAGCACGGGGTCGGTGTTAGAGTGCGATGCTGCGCACAAAAGTAAATATATAAAGAATACTGAGACAGTTAGACACGGACAGAGAGTGAGAGAGCTAGAGAGCGAGATAAAGCGTGTTTTGCGTGTTGTCCTTTAAACACGAGCTTGCCGAATCGCAGAAGGAGGCGCCCGTGCGTGTCAGCGCTGTCTGAAACTCAGGATGAGACACGAACAGCTGGAAGTGCTGCGAAGGTTTCATTGCTATACGATTGCTTATGGCAGAGAGGGGAAACGTGAGAGAGAGAGAATAGAGAGAAAGATGCGTGCAACAGCTTTGTGCATTAGAGTATACAGCTCTCCTGTCACAAACCTCTGGACTTTTATTGAAAAAATAATAATTTTTCATACAGGCGCGCCACAAGGCGTGGTCACCTGCTAGAAACCAGTCCATGTTGCCAAATCGTTTAGGAAAAATTAGCTGATAAATGCTTCAAAATGCAGCCTGGATACCTCACTTGGTAGAGCATGTGCTGCTGGAAAAGCCGGGAGTGTTAGTAACAAGGGTTCAACTCCCCAAGGCTGCAGCAGCTGACAAGAGATTGGGATGTAATTTAATCTGCATACTACTTTATTTTTGTGCTTTTTTGCATAACCATATATCATTCGTAAAGGGTATAGTGTATGACATGACATGAATAGAACAGAATAGAATAGAATAGAATGTGATGGTGATCATTTCACAAACGACTCTGGTATAAAGTGTTGGCCTTAATATTTAACAATTATGGGCAAATGGATCAACTTAAGCGTCTTTGACCTTCGACAGATAGTTGAAGAATGAAGGTGTGGTGCCATTGCTTCAGAGACACCTGCAGTTGCTGTTCCTGTACCTCGGTATAACAGGTGTTCCAAGAGTGTAGGAAGCATCAATAAACATCCAGCCATATGTACCACAGTGGCTAGCAGCATTTGCTTGAACAGAGCTTAGTTAAAGTTAAAATGTTGAACTAGCAAGGTGAACTCCAGAGCTTCTACATAGGGCATTTTATAATATAATAATATAATATAATAAGGCAACCCTTCCCCCCCCACACACACATGTGCCTTGTCATGATGCTTCTGTCTGTGTAGTTCCTCCGGGTATCCTGGAGTCCCTTTACACTTTACACAAATTGGTGTCTCTGTGTAATGTGGACCAGCTTCAACTTGAAAATATTGAAATGAGGTGGACAGCAACTGATCCACAGAGAACATCATGAGCAAAGGCAGCAGAGGTGGAATTGCAATTTCAGATGTCAGTAAAATGGGAGTTGAAATGTTAAAATTTAAACCAAGCAACAGTGATGTCTGCAATCCTGATAACAACTGACGTTAAGTTTCTTATTTGTTTTCCTTATTTTTTATATTATTCACACTCGCACATAGGCAATATAAAACACACATTCACCAACGTTATAGAGTTCAGGGCTTGACGGTTTTTAGTTTTCATCTGTTTACAGGATATGACGAAAAGAGCACGCCGTCGTCATTCGCCGAACTCCTTTAATATCATTTGATATCGCAGAGTTTGCATAAGGTAACATACTGTCATGTCACACATTCAGCTGGTTCCGTGTGTAGAATGCAGGGTGTTTAGCAAGTCTTTCTCCGACATTAGTGATAATTATATCTGTAATAATCACATTTTAATCAGCACCCTGACAGCGCAGATATCAGTTTTAGAGGTGTGCATCCAGTCATTAGAGAGGGTTAATAAGAGTGATAGCAGTACTCTTACGGTAAAGGTAAGTGTGGATGCCCTAGGTTGAGATAGAAGTTCCTCCTCTCCGGAATTCAATTTGATTATTATTTTTCTAAAAGTTATTGAATGTGTATATGTTATGTATGTTTTATATATATATTAATATAATTAATATAACAATAATATATTATTATTGTTATATTATTGTTATATATTATTGTTAGTTATAGGATTATCTATACAGATTGTATCGTATTACCCAAATGAGGATGGGACTCTTATGAGTCTAGTTCCTCTCAATGTTTCTTCCTTACTTCCTCAGGGAGTTTTTTCTTGCCACTGTTACTCATAACAGGGGATAAAATGTTTTTTTGTAAAGCTGCTTTTGGACAGTGCCCATTGTTTAAAGCGCATTATAAATAAAATTGAATTGAACTAAGTTGAATAACAGACAGGAAATGCCTGTCTGTTATGCCATGATTTATGGCATCAAAGACCACATTGAGACCAAAAGGAGATGAACACAGATGTCAGCAGACTGAGAATAAATTATATTTATCAGAAGATGTAAAAAGACATTGTCTCAGTATTTTTACAGATTTGATTTGTAAACTGCTGTTTCAGCACAGGATATGGTTTTCCAAAGGATGGTTGTGAACCAGAAAAAAAGATGACACTACTTCAGGTGGATCAAGAGAATAGAAAGATACATTACATTAGATTTAGAGATAAGATAGGAGATACATCTTGGTTCTTAAAAAGCTAGAAATGTTTTTCAGTTCTTATCTGGGGTTTCAACAAGTGTATCACTGAATTTGTTTGAAAGGAACAACATTACAACATTGTTCAATTGTGGAAAGAAACAAAATTACTTCAATGAAACATGTATATTTGATCATGCCAGATATTTTGCAGAGAGTCTGATCCGAGCTATGTATGTTACGAGTGTCGGGTGGATTGCCCATTGAGTGCGTCTGATACCACATGAAACTATGAGTATTTACATAAACTATGTAAATTAATTCACGTGAAATAATTGCTTGCGGTTAAGAAACCACTAACTTGGTTAAAGCACCTATACCGGTTGGTCCCTGGGCACTGTGGATGCTGCTCACCACAATTTTTAATAATTCTCTGAAGCCCACGGTCATCTCATTTACTGGTGCATCTTCTTCTGCCCGAATTTATCATTCCACTACATATTTTGGGCTGTTTTTTTTAAATTGTTTTTTTGTGGGTTTTATGAGCTGGAAGCCCAAATTATGAAAATAATAAACATATAAATACTTGAAATTGTTTAATTTGTGGACTATGAATATATAATCTATGATTAGGAATTGAATTATGTAAATTAATCAACTTTTCCATGATAATTCAAATTTTTTGTATGGGTCTGTATAGGTACATTATTGAGATAAGGACAATCATTGTTGAGATATGTGGTAAATGGTTTACCATCCAAACTTTTATGGAATGTGTTTTAGGCTTGAAATACGGTAATGAAATAAACAACTGAAACGAAATGCAACACCATTACAAGAAATATATTAGGTTCCTACTGGATAAAATAAGATTATTTGTAAAATACATAGGCATTGTATTTCATTGTGCAGCATGCAGTGAAATATTTTATCTAAGGGATAGCTCCATCCTGGAGCAAGAAGGGCCTTGCTTAAGGACCCGACAGTCCTTAAACTACCGACCACTCAGCCCCCACTGCCCTATGTAAATATAAGAAATGGTATAAAAATATGTTCCATACTGTTCCAATACTGTCTCCAACCTATTCTGACTTGACACACAGTGCAACTGTGCCACTGAGTTAGAAAACACAAGCTGACATTCCGCACTTTTCACCCAACCGCTCCTTACTTGTTTCCTCACTGGCCTGGGACATTCGCACTGTGCTGCAATGTGTCCCAGATCGCCAGGAAGACTATAGGAAATAGGAGAACATTGGATAAATGAGCCTACCATAAAAGCTTAAAAATAATTACAATAAAATTATATATTTATTAAAATTCAATAGAATTTTATTTATAAAGCACTTTTAACAATGGCATTGTTCTAAAGCAGTTTTTCAGAAAATGTTTTATCCCAGATGACAAGGAAGACAGTGGCAAGGAAAAACTCCCTAAGGAAGTAAGGAAGAATCATTAGACTCTTAAGGAAACCCATACTCATTTGGGTGATGTGATGCAATCTGTATACATCTAATACATAATTCTATAACTAACAATAATATAAAACAATAATATAAATATATATGTAGCTTTGGCCATATTTTGGCTCTTTCTATCAGCAAATTAGACTGATGAAATGTGTGTGGCTTCTTATGAGGTGGTGATGTAGAAATGTCTGCTTTCATCTGCAACACAGAGCAGCATTATGCTGCAAACAGAAAATGTAAGTGATCTCTGCGACAAAAAATTTAGCTATGATCACAGAATACGCAGCAGAGTTAATCAGGCAATGTTAGCTAGGGTTTTCTATGCCATTGTTATTTTCTCACAATTGTTAAATCGTACTAACTTTCCACACCAATTTTATTTGTGTGTTTATAAATGTAGTATTGAAAAAATATTTAATGAAAAATTGCATTATAAACTCAAGAACTTTCTAAAATAACTATTATTGTAATATGACCCTTACAGAAAGACTGTCATATGTACAGTATTTAGTGCAAGTTTATATTTAGATTATTTTATTTTTTTATTTCATCATGAAAAACTGATTTGTATACGAGTGTGAAAAGTAATGAACTTTCAGCAGTTCATTTATACGCAGGCAATCGTCCTGCTTTTCAGTATATGTTCAGTATATGGTCTATAGGTAAAGACGAAAAAAAACAAAAAAAGCACTACATTCTGCATTTCTTTCGTGCAAATTACAAGTGGGCAGACATTTTGTCTTGCACCACAGTCACAAATTAACTTATGTAAAATTTTCGAACTAGAGACTGGAGATACAGTGACCTTATTCAGAAAGTGATGATTAGACAGTGCAGCAGACAGGAGCTTTATTATAACCGGAGTGCATAACATTTTGATTTGTGATTAGAGTTGCCAGGTGGGCACTGACTGGCCCACAACCCCGTGTGGATTAAGGGGAAGATAATGAATGAATGAATGAATTAATAACGAATAATACCTGGCATGGATGTATTATAGACTGACATGATTGATGTTTGATTCCCTGTGTGCCACAATGGGGGGTCAGCACACTGCTCTGGGTATCTCCAGTTGGGTTACATGCGGAGAATAATTTTCCAATAGGGATATAAAGTATATATTTTTTTATTTACTGTGTATTATCTCTATCAGAAGAAGTGCAAAATCCATGTCATGCTACTACTTTTTTGCTCCTTCTCATTAAATTATTCTTGTACCGTGATTTTTTTATATTGAAATGACCAAACAGAACTGAACAGAATAAATTCTAGTTATAAAACAATAGCTTTCTACTTCTATTTAGCAAAAATTATGTCATTTTAATTAAGTTCAAAAGTAAAGGTAGCACTAGTGCCCAGAGCGGTAAGCAGCCTCCACAGCACCCAGGGAACAACCACGGGTTAGGTGCCTTGCCAGGAATCAAACCGGGAACCTTCCGTTCACAAGTAGTTCGAAACTGTTGAGCATCTTTATTGCCAATCCCATATTATGTTCTGCTGGATTGAGCTTACACAAGAGTAAAGCGTTGGGGTGGCGCTTACTTGCCATACCTGCATGTTGGGATGCAGCCACCTCCACCACAAAGAGTTCGCTAGGATTGGGGTACTTGTGGATAGAAGCTGATGTGACTATTTTAATGAACACCTGTTCAGCCTGTGTGTTCCACACCAGGCTTCATGAGTCCTAAAGCAGTACGAAGAGCAGCAATACTACTATAGTTAGTAAATGTAATACTATAGTATAAAATGTGATCCCAGAAATCCCAGATACCTTTGAAGATCCTTAAGTGTTCCTTGGAATATATGTCATAGATGTAAGCTATTACATAATGTCGAAGCATGTCTCTTAGAACATTGTTGATACATGTCTGAAATACAGAATTATAATTTTGCAACCCAAATGACATTGAAAAATATTTATAATGCTTTATAAATGTCTCCATTCGTCCCACCTCCGGATCCTCTCCAGGTGGAAGGCACTCCTCAAGTCTAATTTGGTAAAAAAGCTTGCTCTTTAAAGCTGTTCTATAGCTGAAGGAACTAGGGGAAGCAGATTAGGATAAGGCTTAATAACTAAGTTACTGTCTCAATAATCAGTACATGTTTGGAGGCTACTATCTAGCTTTTTACTGAAGAAAAACCCTGGAGCTGCTGAAGAGAAGGATAGATAAAACCTTGTTCCAAAGACTTTTAGACATAGCTCGCTTCTCTGCTTGGATTAAGGGGTAGACACTAGATTTAGGTAGTTCAGAAACCTCTACATCATGGTGAGGGGGAAGTTTTGTAACATTGCCCTTACTGAAAACCTCAGCAAATTAGACACATTCTAGCAGGACTTAAAACGTACTCTCCATATTAGGACTCTCAACAGTGGTGGATAGTAAAGATAAAGAGGGAAATCTAACTGACAGAATGGGGACAAGCAGACAGAGATATTTGGATTGTGCTTATTAAGCCATGATAAACAGAATATGGCACAGTCAGAGGTGTCCAACACAAAAATTTTATCTCCTCAAAGTGTAAGCCACTAGTGCCTAGTCTAGTTTGGTGGGTCTAGAAACAGCTCCCTCTCCTAGCATAGATCATAGGTAGTACCACAGGCTCCTCTGTAATCTGTAGCTAGCATACAAACTGTGTGTTGATGAAGTTCCCCTCTGCTCTGGACTAAATTATTGGTGAGAAGACAGAAAGAGATTTAAGGCAGTACAGAGTAACGGGAAGAAGAAACTACTTAGAAACCAACCCTGTGCTCACCACATTAGTGAGTAATGTGGTTAAGTAGACTCTACACTCTTTCCCAGGGTTGATGCCTGAAAACTGCATGGGCAAGCTCGCCTGTCATTTAAGAGGTGACCAGCCTAACCAAATACATGCACAGGCCCTCTTCTACATCATCTCTCCTTCTGGGATAAGTGAATGGACACACTGCATGGCCCTGAATCCTCTGGACTGAATCTCAGATGTGATGCTATAAGTCTTTCATAGGATCGAAGCTGTCTGAGATCACCACTCATGAGAGAAAACGCTAATTATGCAACACGAAAGACGACTATACTTTGCAAAGTAGTGGCTAAGAACAAGTTCTAAATATACTGGTAAAAAAACATGAAATATTTTAGTACTTTGGTGGTGTAGCGCTTAAATAGCGTCCATAATTGGTCGATAATACCGGTGCGTTGACATTACCAGAAGAGTTGTCGTTTGCTTGACCTAGAGCTCAGTGATTGAAGAAGTGTATCAGATCGACTAGCATGGTCTAGGAGATTGACCGGTCAATCCCGATAGACTGGTTGTCTAACATTGGTTTAAACTAATTTAGTTAATACAGTATTTACTAGGTCATTTTGATAACTAGGACTTGTTTGGCAAAAAAAAAAAACATGAAAAGAAGGTTCATTTCAGATGATAAACATACCCAACCTCACTACCTACAGACCCTGGTGCTCACTTCCCTGCTGGAAAAGAATTATACAGCAAAAGTCTTGCTTTAATATCCCAGGTTATCTAACCCAGCCTGACCTGATTATCCTTGATTAGCTTGTTGAGTGTTTGCAGCAATGTGATTTAAACCATGTCTGATAAAGCTAATGTCTAAAATGATGCTCTAAATATCCCAGAATGCCCATAGCAACCCCAGCTACAATTTATCAGAAACAACAAGGCTTAAAAATGTGCATGCATGGTAAAATGGACTGCCTTTTTGATTCAAAGCATGCTGTCTGAGGCCATTTCTAATTTAATTCATGAAGAAAAAATAATCCTCTCAATGTGAATAGCACAATATTTATTTATTTAGATATAGTTAGTTCAATCAGTAAAACAGCCTAAATCCGTTGTGTCCAGATCAGAATCACTTCCATCAGACGATCCATTTACTTATTTAACAAAACTTGCCCACTTTTAGCAAGGCAAATTTTGGTTTGTTTTGTTTGAATTTATCTTTGATTAACACTTTGTGTAATGAAGGGCCCATTAGCGAATAGAAATCAATCCTTAACCACCAGCACCAATCTGCACAATGCCCTTAAAGAATTTTAAGAATTCATAATATTAAACTATAATTAATAAAATATGCCCTTCTGGGCACTATTCATGAGATAAAGATAGATGTTGCTGATAGTTGTGTATATAAATATACTACATATAATATCCTAGAATGCCCATAGCTACATTTGCCCATGGTACAATATGTCAAATATAACAAGGCTTAAACATGTGGATGCACGTTAATAATGGCCATAATTTGCAAATAAAACTTACACTGTAAATCCAAGCATGATTCTGTCCAAGGACATGTCTAATTCTATTCAGGGACACTAACCTACTAATGCCATTCAACTTCAAACCAATATAGAGCATAATACTTTTAAAGAGCCTAGCTATGTTGAGCAGAATCGTAAATCTATCATAACAGCGAGACACTAAGGGCAAAGGGACATTTACAAGAGTACACATCTTTTTACAGGGCAGCGTGCTTCAGTGTTAACAAATGTAGACCTACTTAAAGGCAGACGTTATTATAATGCTGGTTATAGGCATACAGAGGCAAGAACATCACTCTGTGGAGAGTCAAACTATGTCAGACCTTGTGAGATTCATCTCTAGGCATGAGCTTCTTTCTGCTGAACTTATCGAATTGAATGACTGCCCTGAGACTTATAGGGCATGGAGAGCATCTTTTATAAATACTCTCAGAGATCTTTAACTCTCAGATAGCAAGGAGATGGACTTACATGTGAAATGTTTAGGTAGTGAGTCAACAGATCATGCAAAAGGATAAGAGCTGTGCAAATTAATCACCCACAGCAGGGACTCAAATTTATATGGTAATGACTTAATGAATGTTATGGTACACCAGTGGTCATAGAGAGCTCCTTGTTCAAAAGGTTGTAAAACATTCTGAAATTTCAAAGAGGGACAACAGTTATTAATGGGGCTTAGAAAATGGCAATCTTCTGTTTCTTACCTACCTCAGTACACCCAGGTGTATCAACCCAATGGTGCAAAAGCTCAAGTACAAAAAGGAGCCCTAATGCGCCCTACTATCTATTTTGCTATTTTGTGGCATTTGTGTCAACAAGCTAAAATATGCAATGACCCAAGCTCTAGTCTTCTAGTCATCATAAACCAATATGAATCCTAGATTACTAGGATAACTAGTAAAAAGACCTATTCAGGTCCATATGCATTATCAGTATACTTTAGTGATGTCATCATGAACTTCAGCAATGAAAAAATCTGATTATTGCATCTTCTGCTCTCACACCACATCTATATATCTTCTCTTTGGTCTTCCTCTCTGCCTCCTGCCTGGCAGCTACATTTCTAACATCCTTCTTCAAATATGTCCACTGTCCCCAGATTGGACTATTGTAATGCCTTGTTGTCTGGATGCTCCGGCAGTTGAATACAAAAGCTTCAGTAAGTGCAAAATGCTGCATCCAAAGTACTTACTTGATAAAAAATGTATGACTTCATTGGCTTCCAATTTTAAAAACCTCTACTACTCACTTAAAAATTTGTAAATGTAGTAGCCAAACTTGATCATACTAAATTAAACTATTAATATTGCATGATAAAGTTTGGCTACTACATTCAAAAGGTACAGGCTGCTTGCAGGTTCCTACAGTAATCAATGTTACAGCAGGTGGCAGAGCTTTCTCTTACAAAGCCCCCCATTTTTTAGTTAATGGAAGTCTAAATATTTAAAACTAGACTCAATACACATTTGTTTAGTCAAGCATTCTTCTCATAGCATTAGTTCCTCTTAAATAAAGCTGCAGATTTGGTGGATTATGGGCTTTAGAGTGTTTGTAAACTGAGATGTTTAGATGTCTTAATGTTTCAGACACCCCTGATTCCTGTTGGTCCCTCTGTGTCTCATCTTAACTATTCTGCTCTTGCTAGTCTTAGCAGAATTTGTGATCCAACTGCACCGTCTGCCACCTGACTTTTTCTGTAAGTTACAGGAAGACTGGTTTTGCAAGTTTAAAGTGTTTGTTCAGTGTGAAGATTTATTATTAAAAATGTTTGCATTATTGATCTTTATAAATATATACAGAACTTGGTAAAAAAAAAAACATGACATTTTATCACTCAGGAAGCGCCATATTTAAGGTGAAGCATGGTAGTGGAAGCATCATGCTTCTCTTCTGATATGACGTGGTCTAGATTGAGGTAAAAAAATGGTGCCAAAAATAGAGAAAAATGTTTACAGTATATGTATTTATATTAAACATATATGCCAGGTGGCATCCAGCCTCCTTTTTGTTTGGAATTTGCATGTTGTTTCCGTGTCCTTGTTTGTTCCATGTATGTACTCTGGCTTCCTCCCACAATCTAAAGATATGCATTAGGATAATTGATGTCTCTAAATTGTGTGAGTAAGACTCTATGCTATATTATGGAGTGGTGCTCTCTCTGTTCCCCCTTGCAGGTATAAATATATGAGATGACTATATATGCCTGCTCTGTCTGTCTTGTGCAAAGATATTTCTTTACCCCTTCCTTAATTTTTCCACTGCAGTAATTATTATGGTGGACACATCTTTTATCTTTTTTGCACACTATTGTTTTTATGCACATCTTCATAACCTACATAAATCACATTAATGCAGAAAAGAGAAGGAACATAACACCCCTGGCTTCTTATTTTCTTCTCTCTCTCTCTCTCTCTCTCTCTCTCTCTCTGTGAATTCTGCCTTAAATTAGAAGACAGCTTGTCATCGCTATTTAGGGTCCCTAAATGCATGCAGCCCATTGAGATAAACACTTTACACTCCATAACGAATCAGTGTAGCCACGCAGACACACACACACCAAAAGCTGACAACTACCAAACGTGAGCTGGCATGAAGCCATAGAAATGGCACTGCTGCACCACATGAGCTTGCATATAATATACAGTACAATGCATTTGACATAATACAAGCTGTATACTGATTTACTGTATATCATTGGCCACTTTATTAAGTACACCTGTTCAA
>JAOUQT010006349.1:0-12387 GCA_025769995.1 Xyliphius kryptos | reverse complement strand
CCTCGGCAAACAGTAGCCCAATTTCTGCCATTACCCTGCTTGCCGCCAGTACTGGTGGCGATCATTGTTAACCCGGGCCGCGACCAATCAGTAACAATCAGTAACACGCATTTTAATTTTTGGCAAATGTTTTACGCCGGATGTCCTTCCTGAAGCAACCCTCATAATTTATCCGGGCTTGGGACCGGCACTAGAAATACACTGACTTGTGCTCTCTAATGGCTGGTTTACTGGTATGATATTTTGCAGTTAAACAGATTTTTCACTTAAATCAGTTTTAAAAAAATAATATAAAACTGACTTTGGATGAAGCTGATTAACTGTTGTAACACCCTGACCCATCAAATTACATAGTTTTAAGACTCATTCTCTTTTTATCCCTTTTTCTTTTTATCATACTTATTCACAGCAAGAAGTAGTTTGAAGGCAGTAAAGCACTAGTGGAAGAAAGGAGGGTTGAGGGCCTTTCTGAAGGACCCAACATTTGAAGCTTGTAAGGTTTGAATAATAATAATATTAACAATAATAGCTTGTGGCCATTCCACCCTGAGAATGTACAATCTTGTCTGAACTCAGAAGCTAAGTATGGTCAGCCTGGTTAGTACTTGGATGAGAGACTGCATGGTCTTTTCAGTGTTCGCACAAGTTTTCTCCTGGCTTCCCCGTGACCCTAAACTAGCATTAAGCGAGTACAGACAATGAATGAATGAATAATAATTATAATAATGGATACTTTATTGCTCCTATAGGGAAATTCCTTCTCTGTATTTAACCAATCCGGGAGAACACCCGGAGCAGTGTGCTGCCTCCGGTGAGGTGTACTGGAAGTGGTTGGGTGCATTGGTCAACAATATTTAAAATATTCATGTTTATTAATAAGAAGGACCTGGTTTCATTCTCTGGTTGGGGTGACCTGAGAAAATTTGGTCTGGATTTTGCATGTTTTTCTGGAGTTTGTGTTAATGTGTGTGATTGTGTTTGTGTGCGCTTATGTGCCCTATGATAGTGTGACACCCTGTGTTCAAGGTTGTTTCTGCTCTTTTTCTCAAAGTTGTTGGGTGGGCATCGGCTAGCCCCTGACCCATGGGAATTAAGTGGAAGGTAATGAATAAATGAATGATCCACAGTAGCTGAGATAGGAGCACAATCCAGCAGACCAATAAGGAATTTAATATCTCTGCCTCCTGCATTGCTGCTGTTTTTTTTCTCTTTTTTTGTGCCTGATTTTGAAGCGACCTTGGGTAAAGGCACTCAGTGTGTAAGCGACCTTTGTACAGGCTCAATTAGTTGAAATTATTATTATTATTTTTGTTATTATTATTATTATTATTATTATTAGGCTTTAGCTGAGTAATTTAAAAGCTAAAGTCTTATATTCAAATAAACATCTGAACGTTGACCTTGGAGCGAACGAATCTTACCAACTTGCATTTAGAGGTGGTCAAGACCTCTTGCTGGAGTGCTGGTGCGCTGGTGCAATACGGGCTGGTTTGAGTATTTAAGAACCTGCTAATCTACTTCTAATTATTTTCATGCACAACCATCTCTAGAGTTTATAGAGGATGACCAAAAAAGAGAAAATATCCACTGAGAGGCAGCTGTCCGGAAAATGCCTTGTCGATGTGAGAGATCAGAGGAGAATTAGCAGACCTGTTTGAGATGAAAGGAAGGCCACAGTAACTCAAATAACCAGTCATTACAGCCATGAAATGCAGAATACCATCTCTGTTCACAGTATGCCGTGAAGAATTAAGGCAGTTCTGAAGGTGATAAGGGTCTAACCTTTTACCAGCAAGGTGTACCCAATAAAGTATCCAATTAGTGTATAAACAGCAGTTCTATACATCTCACCAGTAATCTAATTATAATGATATAGATGGTGTTAATGGTAAATGCATATAATGTACACTCCATATTATCACCTAAACATTTCATTTATTTTTATTTACAAATACTGCACCACCTCAGTCTTAAGTCAGGATACTGAGTATCAGGATAACTGAGTTATGAATGTACTGCTGATCATTGTATATATATCATCACATCACCCAGCTGTACTGCACTTCACTGGGATTCATGAGTATAAGCTTTACGTACACATTGCTCTTCCTGATTAATGGTGGAGCCCCCGTTGGTAGACACCTACAATGATAGTGCAGGATCAAAATCACATTTTGCACTTCAACAAAGAATTAAAATCATGATAGAGCTGGCTGACAATTAACAATTTTTTTCTT
This sequence comes from Xyliphius kryptos, assembly GCA_025769995.1. Lineage (NCBI taxonomy): Eukaryota > Metazoa > Chordata > Actinopteri > Siluriformes > Aspredinidae > Xyliphius > Xyliphius kryptos. Next base: position 10,150 of record JAOUQT010006349.1, on the reverse strand, counting down.
GATGATTTCCTTCATTTTAGTAATATTGGCCTCTGTGTAAGTATTTTACAAGCATTTGAAAAAGAAATGAATTCATTAATTCAAGTGAACCGAAAAAGAAAATGTGCAGCTGTTTATTAATGGACCATTAATCATGACTGTAGAGTTGTAACTGAGCATATTCTAGCTATACAGTGAGCAATCAATGGATTAGGAACACCTAGCTAATAATAAGTTGGTCTATTTTATTTTATTCCTAATAGGACACAGACATCACAGAACAGATTCTACAATGAGGTGGGAATCTGTTATACACAAGCTGATTCGTGCCCACTACCATAGCTCTGTTATTTCACTTTGCTAGTTCGCAAGCTATCATTTGATTTTCAGCTGTATGGTTGTTAATGCTCCATAAGTGAAGCCCTGTTCCAACTATCTTCCCATGGTCCAAGTCGCTCCATTTACCCTTAACTGGTAAATGTTGCCTTGAGCTGTGCAGTGTTTAGGTAAACAGATTTTATAAGAGCCAACGGATATGTATCAACTAACTGGGGCACTTTAACAATTATCATATGACACCTGGTATTCTACGATTAGGTATTTCTAATACAGTAATCGTTCTAGGTAAAAACGGTCCTATAAAAACTTAGAATTAAATAATCTATCTATATATGTACATAAGCTAGTGCTAAAATAATCTATATATATTCACATACTGTATGTAATAATACTTGTACAATATACAGTGAGATGCAATGATGTTTTAATTTCAGCTGACCAGACAAAACATGAATTTGTTGCAACTCTTTTCTAATTAGGGCTTGTATTCAATCATTTATTTATTTTTATTTGTTTGTTTTTTTCATTTTCAGAAGAGTGCTACTTAATGGGCATTGATTTTCCTCTTGTTTTATAAAGTAAGCTTGATGAGAATAATTGGATCTTCTTTCTATGGAATCCTTAATGTCTGCTACTGACCATTATCCATTAACCATTAACCATGGCTTGACCCCTTTTAGAGCTTTTCCCATCACACCATTAGTTATTTTTTTCTTACCTTGAATTAGTATGTAAACCAGCAGGTTTGTCCATGTTCATTTTGGCTATGAATTAAAATAAAGAATAGTTCCATTAGAGTACATTTTCATGACAAACTCCCCCACAATAAAATTTAATGTCACCTTGATTTATCCTTATTAGATGTCCCAGTGAGGGAAGAAGCCCTTAAATATTAATGCCGAAAAAGAGAAACATATTCAATATGTAGAGGATTATATAAATAATTGACGAAGACAGGCGCTGACAAATTATCTCTGGGGTGAAGGGGGGTATTAAATAATGAGTCATTTCTACATCGTGCGAGAAATGGAGCAAGGTGAAAGAAGGAAAACTTTTTGTGAGAACAAAAATCTCAAAGCTATCTGACGTTGCAGCGTTGAAAGGCTGCAAATTTGTTTTATGCTAGCTTTGTTGCTTTAGGTTTTTAAAGAATTCAGTTTTCATTATTAAAGTTTATTTTTCTGTGACCAATACAATAAATCGCCAGGATTTAAAATGCTCAGAATGAATTGCTGCTTTTTCTTGTAATTAATATTGATGCTTTGGAGTGTTATTTTGTTGTTCAACCTCATTTTAACCTCTGTGCTACTAAACTAATTTTTATAATATTTTGTTCTACAATTTATTGGGATAATAAAAGCTTGTTATTGATGTGAGAATTAGTGGTTAATTAAAGTTATGGAAGAAATTAATAAGCAGTAAATAATAATAATAATAATAATAATACATTTAATAATTTAAACTTATAATACATCTTTTACAAATGTAAATTTACAATTAATTAGGAAATAAAAGAGGAAAAAGCAGCAATGCTTTTTACAAAGGAACAAAGTAGCCAAGTAGCCATGTAGGCACAAGAGGCTGTGGAGGCTGCCTTGTGCTACGGACATGTGTGCTTATTTTAATGTGGTGTATGGGTCTCTTAAACACTGCTCGAAGGTACAATTTGTGCATTTTTTTAAGTAAATGTTCTGGGGGTGCATAGTTCCTAACTGCATCAACCGAATTACTTAGTTTGGTTGTTAAACTTCTTTAGTTGACTAACACAGTTAGCAAATATGCTTCTATAGGAAATGGCTTGTATTGAAAAAATGTTCTTCTGGATACTTTGGCTTGCACTTGCTTCTTTTTTTGCAGTAAAACCAGCAACTTTCCTTATGTTGTTTGAAAACTTGTCTATGTAATAATAATACATAATACGTTTTTAGTTAGAAAGATAATGTATGTGAATCTAAAATCATTCTGAACTAAAAAAATGTTCCGAACAAAATCAGTGGTTTCCTTATTTTTCGACTTCTTAGCTAAATACAACTTATTTGCCTTGTAACTGCAACTGCGTCTTTTAGCGAAGTAACAAATACATTTGTTAGGAGCCTGATTTAACAGCACCCCTCTTAAAGGCACAAACACACAAGATGCATGTGCTCTTTAAAGATAAAACAACCAGCAATTTATTTGTTATGCTCAAGGCAACCAAAAACAGAAAAAGCTTAATCTCCATTAGCTCAGATTTTTTTCTGTTACAGCAATCACGGATTTAAGATCCATCATATAGAAGATCATTATAGGAACCATTTTATAATAGAGATTTTATTCATTTTAATAATGCACAGGCACTCACTTATGATCTCTCATTTAGCCGACTTTCAATTTCCTTCAAGCAGGCAATGATTGATGATACTTCGTGTAGCAGGAAGCTTCTGTTGCATGTTACATATCCCAGGCATAATGTGTAATCATGCTGGTCATCCAATCTTAATGAATCTTTACAGATTAAATCATATTTAAAGCTGTATAGACATGTACAGTAATCATTAATCTAAGATTTGAAATAATTTCTTACCCATAGTGCCACTTACTGAGAATCCATCCCTAATCTATTTTTTTTATTTGCTTTATGGTGATAAGGGTGTATTATGGTGTAACAACCCGGAAAGCTGACATACATGGCAGAATTTTTTTTTTTTACTATTTTATTAGAGCTCAAAGACACACTAAACAGAGACATCAGTCAAGTGTGGCAGAGGCTCATGGACAAAAACAAATATATACAATAAATAATATTAATATCTGCCCACTGATCTGTGTTGTAAATATAAAGTGAAATTCATTTGTGTGAGGTGATGTGAGGTAGTTACATCTGTAATTATGATGATGATGATGATGATATACAGGGTGCCACTCCATCATAGAACATACATAATCCCACAAGTGCCACTTTAAAAAGACAAATAGACCAAGTATGTGTGTCTTTAAAATGCGGGAGGAAACTGGAGCAACCAGAGAAAACCTGTGCAAACACAGAGAAAATATGCAATCTCCACACAGGGGCTCGAACTTATTAGACGATAACGCTATCCACTGCACTGCTCAGTAATAATAAAATACTAAAAAATAATAATTATTATTATTAGGCTTGTGATTTGAGTTAGATTTTGCTTTCAGCTTATCTGCCATCAAGTCCAGCGTGAATGTCACTGTGAGAACTATGAGACATCGAAGAAAAAAAACACACACTCTTAATGATGTTCTAGATGAGGGCTTCTTCTCATTAAGTCAGCTTCTGAAGCATTGCTGCCTTTTAAGCATCGATGTTGAAACGACAACAAGCTGTCCATGCATGCTCCTGTTCCACTTAGCATCAGAAAAATCACCTATGATTATTTATGAGATGTTTTATGTTTTCTTTTAATAAATTCAGACGGTTAAGTGTGACCAGAAATCAAGTACAGCATGCTTTGATCATTAATCTGTTCCTGTATTATGCAAGGTGTAATGAAGTAATAAAATATGCAACTGAAGGACATTATATCTAGAGTTTAACTGGATCTGGATTCACACTTTTGTACAAAACACACAGCTAACCCTGTTTAAAGAATAAAAGGTGAGCAGCTCTAAGGCAGAGATAATGATCATAGATTCCTGCCACTCAGTGAATTGGATTTAATGAACAAGTCCTGAGTGGGTATGAGAAGCATTTTACTGAGTGCTCGTCATTGTCTCCTCTGTTTGGTTCTCCATAAGTCTAAAAAGCAAATTCACAATATATGATGTACAGCGTAATTATTTGGAGGCTTGGGGGTACAGTGGGCTGCACTAGGTTCCTGGGTGTAAAAAACAATTTCTAAGCTGTATAATGTCATGTGCCTCATGTGACTGTTGGATGTGCAGATGTGCTCTGAAAAATAAGGATAAGCTGACTGAGCATCTTAATCTCTTGCCATATGTTGCAGCCCCTAGGAGTCAAAACCTAGTTACTCTAGCCTAGTGACTCTACCAACTCAGCTATTTAGGATAAGATGTTTAACATCAATACAAATATATAAACTAGGATTATTTTAATTAATTTTATGGTGCTTTGTGAATATTAATAGATACTGACTCTGAGAACTGAGTTTTTTGCATTTCCACTGCATGGTCTAATCTAGGCTCAGCTCGGCACGGCATTGGCACTTTTAATCAGGTCCAGGGTAATTGCAATAGAATTTCTTCGGTCCCTGCTCCCTTGCAGGTACAAAGAACAGAGTAGGCACTAAATTGTAACATGTAAGCATTGCAAGCTGGTGATTGGCCAGAGTGGAGCAGCAAAAACTAGCCAAATGTTAAGTCTATGTACTGTATACATGACTGTGACAAGTGAAATTAACTGTAAAAATTTATAGCGATGGCGAATACTATGGCAATGGTAACCACTCAAACAACAAAGCGCCTAAAAGCACCCTGTTACAAATTATTGTGTCTTCCAGCTGATCCAGAATGTCAGAATACACATCCTTAAATCACAGCCCCAGGGAGGATCTTAATCTTAGCCATGCTGCTACCTTTAAATAAAAGCAGCACCGTGGCAATAAGAGTCTCTATAATTCAATTTCTTTCCTTTTTTTCCTTAAAAATATGCCTAGTAACCAATTTTCCAGTGGTAGTATTGTTTAAATCTCAAAAATTCAAAACTGAGCTAATGATCCTTTTTGGATGCAGGTGTGCCTGTTTTCCTATTTATTGCTGGAGTGCTATCACAGACTATTGCACAGCTGTTTAGCAACAGAAGAGTCACGTTTGAACTGTTGTCCACTTCTTGAAACACTTGACTCTGACAGCCTTTGAAATTGGATTGTACTTTGAAAATGGTTCATTTACTTTGTCCATAAATGTGGAAAAACAATTGATGTGCATGGGAGTAAATGAATCGTACATGTGAACAACATCTAAACCACTTGTGCTTAGTTTTAGCGTCAAAGTTTCATGGGAAAATTATGTCTGGTATACCATATATTGTATGTTAAGAAAATAGTTAGATACCTCTAGGTATATATACCCCCTCTCCCTGACTTGTAACCTATTATGCATAACATGATGTTAAACAGTAATGCTAAGCAGGCTTATGGTGGAAAAAGATTGGCAATGATCACTAGGTGGGAAAATCAGCATATATTCTATACAACATCACTCTGTGAGACACTAGCCAATTGCTGGCATATGTGGACTCATTTATGCTTTATCCTATTTAAGGAGAAGCAAAGTCATTCCTGCCTAGCGCCCCGTGCTGCACCAGCTTTTTCTTAAATAGGATTAAGCATCATAGGGCAGACACACACACTCATTCACACACTTAGGGCAATTTAGAGACACTGGTTAGTTTAAAGCATGTATTTGGACTGTGGGAAGATACTGAAATACTTTGAGAATATGCAAATTCCACACAGGAGACCCAGGATGTCTTACCAAGGAATCGAACCCAGGACATTATTGCTGAGAGGTGGCAGCATGCCTCACTGCACCACTTCTAGTGCCTCCAATATATAAACATCTGAGAAAAACATTGCATTCAATATATTCCATTTAATCCACATAGGGTCGCAGGTTAGCCAGTGCCCACCTGACATCATTCCATCGTAGGGCACACACACACAGTCAGACACACATTCACATACTAAGGGCCACTTTGGAGACACCAAATAACCTAAAATGCATGTCTTTGTAATGTGGGGAAAACATCCACATGAACTGTGAGTACAAACTAGAATTTTGAACCTGGATCGAAACCAGGTTCTACCGTCTGTTAGGCGTCAGCACTGGACCACTATAATTTTTATTGTTAAATTATGTTAAATAATAAACATATATGATGTTGATTTCCTGATATACAAACAGCTATGAGTGAGCTGTTACTGAAAATTACAGCCAATCAGAATTCACAACTCTGTTGTATAAGAGTTAGCAAATCCCTAAAAAACTTTAACACCTTATGATAGATTCCGAGCACATTTATGATGATTTATGAATTTGGGCCACATCTATCACTCTCTTCCTTCTTTTGTATCCTCACACGTTTATCAGCACAGCAGATCGGTCACTGGGACACTGAACCCGAGGACATGGCATCACACCGTGACAGCGGTCCAGCCTCACGGCTCAGATGGCAGAATAAAAAATGGGAAAATACACCTACCCCCACAACATATACACACATAGACTCTCAGAATCTGACCTCTGTGAGAGACTGATGAGTGGTTTAGCTAGATGCTCTCAGTACTATACAGCGTGTCTATGCTGTGTGAGTAAGGAGGCTATGTGTATAATATTCCTGTTGAGAGATGGGACTATGTACTTGTCAGCATGTGAGATGTAAATTATATGGCTTTCTGGGTGCATGATAAATCTGCTGGGGCTAACATCTCCCCCTGAAACATATATAATGTAGTACAATTAACAATCACTGGATTAGGAACACCTTGCTAATAACGAATTTGGCCATTATTTACAGCATGTACATGTCAGGGAAGGACATCGTGAGTTGCAGTGAGAGAGGAAACATATAGAAGGGTAATTGGAGAGGTAATGGTATGCTTTAGAAAAAATGGGAATTAAGCTCAACTGTAGTAAGAAAGAATACATGTGTGAATGAGAGGGAGGCAGGCTACAGGGAGTCGGGCTACAGGGAGAAGTGGTCACAAAGGTGCAGGAATTCAAATACTTGGGATCACTGTCGAAGGAAATGGGGAGTTTGGAAAAGAAGAGAGGAATAGAGTACAGGCAGGATGGAATGGATGTATGGAGAAAAGTTTCAGGAGTGATATGTGACAAAAGGGTCACAGCAAAAGTGAAAGGAAAGGTTTATATGAGAGTAATGGAAGCGCTTAACATGAGGTTCTCTTTGGTAGTGACCAGGATGAACTGGAATCCACAAGGTGGTTATCATCAAATATCAAGTAACATTTAACACTTTCTAGATTAACAAAAATATTTTACAATGAATGTGGCTTCTCTGAACCTTAGACAATGGCTTTCCAAGATTTTGTTGTTATATTTTCTGGTAATGGTCTCTGCAACTAGCTGGAGTTTATTTACAGTCATACTGGATAATACTGCTCATGTCTGACTCATACAAGACTCGATGCATGAGGATCTGTTACTGACTGACCACACTGATGACGTTTAGGTTTTGGATTTAGGTTAATATTCACAACCCATGTAACATAAGACCATACAGGATGCAGTGCCGCAGTGCAATATTCGGTAACTGGGGATAGCTCAGGTGGTAGAGCCAACACTATTGGAAAAAAGCCAGGAGAGTTAGTAACTCAGGTTTGACTCCCAGGGGCTACAAAAGCTGACAAGAGGATGCTCTGTCAGCTTATCACTATTTCGTAGAGTACATCGTTGCAGCCAACTATTCCAGAGTGATGACAGAAGTGTATAGCTGTAACATTCCATGTAGGCAGTACATGAAATTCATGGTTTAGGAATGCAGAAACTGTTAGTGATTTATGCTTCTTATAGTTAGTACATTAAAGAGAAGACATTTTCTTTCTTTGAATGTCCAACGTTCTCTCAATGTAGCACAACACACGAGTTTTAAGAGTTTCACACATAAAGATTACTCACAATACTCAGGCTCACTTGTTCAGCTGTAATTTAGTGCTTCAATATGAAATTATAGTGCATGACCTTCCGCTTCCGCAGCCCCGTGGCTTTAATTATATAATATGCGCTGTCAGTTAGATTGGATTACAATTTGTGTTTGCTTATCTTAGCCAATCAGCTAATTAGAAGAAAGAATAATGATTGGTCTCAACTTGTCTGTACATGAATGATTCTACCTGATTCAAGATTTGGTTTTAATTGGTAAAATTCATTCATTCATTCATTATCTTCTACCTAATCCACAAGGGCTCGTGGGCCAGCCGGTACCCACAGGGTGACATTTTATTATAATGCACATACACACAGCCACCCACAGATTCACAAACTAAGGGCAACTTCAGAGACGTAAGTATTTAGGTGTGGAAGCACCAGACAAAAACCCACAGGAGCACGGAGAAAACATGCAAACACCACACAGAAATTTCCCATGTCACCCCAACCCGGGATCGAACCCGAGTACATGCTGTGAGGTGACAGCACTACCCACTGCGTCACCATGTTGTTAATTGGTAAAATTGTAAAAGGCTATTTTTAACACCAAAATGTACACCTTTAAAAGCTATTGATGTGTTGTCCACTTATAAGAATAATACACATTTGGAGGGGCAAATGTAGTTTCACTCCTTTCCCACTTTTGAGAGATGATTGAATATTTGACAATGCGTGCATTTATTTATATTTCAACTTTGCATGAATTCCCCCTATATCATGCCGTATGCAGTTTGCAAAGATGTGCTACATGGTATAGGGATAAGCTGACTGAGGATCCCAGTCTCATAAGCTGTTGCAGCCCCGGGGAATCTAACCCAAGTTATTAACACTCTTGGCTTTTTTGCCAGCAGCACACACTCCTGCAGAGCTATCCAATGTCCATTGTCCTATTCTTTGTCTTGAAGGTGCTGTGATCCCAATGCATGCTTTCATTCCATCCATGTTGGATTACATGAATTCCCTATTCTATGGTAGACAATCTCTACAGTATATCCCAATCTCTACAGTCATACTATTCACTAAGAAGTCTGCTCATATCACTCCAGTCCAGCATCACTGAGAGACACAGAACTCATCCACTATACAATATTTGAAAGACAATGCCTTTGTCCCTGTAATTCCAACATTTAAATATACGGGAAATCTAAACAGGTGTTGTTTCCCTACTCCTTAAATAGCACTGAGACAGAAAGTAACTACAGCTTAAAACCTCTTCTTTATATCTGACACTAAAGGATAAACAAGTGGCTGAAGCTGAAGGGCAAATCATTAAAAGCAGGAGTTAATTTCCGTCTCTGATTGAAAGGTATAAAACAACTGCGTCTGAATAGTGAGGAAATAAGATGCAACTTGTTTTCTTCTAATTTGGCCTTTATTTTATGCAAATAAAAAGAGGGGAATCCATTTTTCCTACATCACAGTCACAAATTATATATGTGGTCAATGTAGACATGCAGGTAGTTGGTGTGAAAGCAGAAGATGCGGGGGCCAGACTTAGGTGGAAAAGGTTGACACGCTGTGGCGACCCCTGATAAAAGGGAGAGGCCGAAAGAAGAAAAAGAAGAAGACAGTCACAAATGAACTGATGTGACACGTTCAGATTTGCACAGCAGTTTCAGGGTAGACAGTGACCTTGTATGAGTAGCGTTGATAAGACAGTGTCCCCAACAGGCATTTTTGCAGATATTTAAACATTTTAGACTTACCATTGCATACAGATAGCACCACTGTGTCATGCTTTTAAGATAATGAAAAATATAGAAAACTTAATTGTTTCCCAAATGAGCAAGCCAGTGGCAAGGAAATACTCTTTGAGATGTTATTAGGAAAAATGTCATCATTATGATTATGATTTGGTTTCCCATCATCATAATTGTGTTTCATATAGAAAAATATGTAAACAGTGATTCTCCATAATTCTTATTATTAATATTATAATAATTAATATTATTTTTATTTTAATTCTACTACACAATTATGCCTGAGCAACAAGGCACATGGATAAAGCTCTATATCTTTAATGCATAAACACTTATGACTCCTGCACCTGCAATGTTTCAAGCACTGTATTTTTGCTTGTTCAGGACATGCAAATATACAGGGGTTAGACAAAGATACTAAAACACCTGGTTTTAGACCACAATAATTTATTAGTATGGTGTAGGGCCTTCTTTTGCGGCCAATACAGCGTCAATTC
>JAOUQT010006339.1:0-12388 GCA_025769995.1 Xyliphius kryptos | reverse complement strand
TGCACATTGCACCAGTAAGAGCAGAGTGTGAAGGTTCAATTAGCAGAGTAAGAGCACAGTTTTGCTCAAAATATTGCCATGCACACAACATTATGGGAGACATACCAAAGATGAACATGAAAGTGAAGTTGAACATCTCCCATGGCCTGCACAGTCACCAGATCCAAATATTATTGAGCCACTTTGGGATGTTTTGGAGGAGCGTGTCATGAAACGTTTTCCTCCACCAGCATCACATACTGACCTGGCCACTATCCTGTAAGAAGAATGGCTTAAAATCCCTCTGACAACTGTGCCGGACTTGTATATGTCATTCCCAAGACAAATGGACGCTGTATTGGCCGCGAAAGGAGGCCCTACACCATACTAAAAACTTATTGTGGTCTAAAACCAGGTGTTTCAGTTTTATTGTCCAGCCCCTGTACTTAGGCCTAGGCCACATGTAGCCAGGTAATTATAAAAACGAATATCTACCCCACATTTTATTTCAAAAATAATATCTCACACACAGGATTGTTTAAAAAAAAAAAAGGTTTTCATCCACATGAACCCTCACAATTACATGGTGTTGAGTATTGAGTGTTGTCGTAAACACCCATCCTCCTGTACCCCTCAATGCATTGTAACAATTTGCTTTGGAAACAAAAACAAGCAGAAATGGCCTGATTTAACATAAGAATCAGCACGTCTCTGGTAGCATTTATTTTCCTCATACCCAAAATCAAATCACAGTTGCATGTGTGACGTCATAGTTGCATTATTTGTCGCAGATGGTGACGTTCGGGACCCTAAAATGCTAACAAATGCAGTGGCTAGAGATGAATAATCAATCTGAATGTTGGGGGTTTGGATCCCAAGGCCACCAAAGTTACCAATATTGGCTTAATGTCTCAACTTTCATTGCTCGAGGGGTCCTGTTCTTGTAATTGAACTCACATTTTATTTATATAGTTCGAGTTTAATTAATGTATTTGTATAGTGTTTGTCACAAAGCAGCGTTACAAATTTCTAACCCGCAAAGTAGAAGCCGAAGTGACAATGGCAAGAAAAAACTCCCTGTTATGATGTTTTTTTTTGGGGAAGAAACCGTGGGAGGACCAAGGCTCAGACCAGCAATTCTGCAGAATTATGTCTCACACGATCTTTCCTAAGCAATTTTAGGAGAGATATCTGTGACACAGTTGACCTCTAAATGGGGAAATGGGGTCATAGGTTTAAGGAATATGTGTCCTGAGACATCAAAGATTGAAATGTGAGTTTTGTTTTTTTTTTTTTTTTTCTTTTTTTTCAAACCTTAAAATGATCTTTGTTTTTAACCACTGCTCATTCTAGAAACAATAGTCCTAGAATTATTCCACTCTACACAATCTGTCTGATTGCACAGACAGTCTTTTACAGCTTGATGACCAACTTTTTCCTGAGGTCTTTAGAAATCTTATTTGTCATAATACTTCGCCATAAACAAGTTGTTAAGAAAAAGCCGGGCATGCATTCAAACTCCTTTTGCATGATGGTTTAGCTCATTTATGCAGAAATATCAAAAATACAATTCTATGTCATTGATACACCACTATAGGTCAAAGAGTGAAAACGAACTTAAGAGTAAATCCTTAAAGTAGAGGGTGGATTGTATTTTAGTGGTTCTATTTGTCTGTGTTCTATTTTAAATTGCTGCATTGTATAAGTTACTCTACTTGCATTGGAAAGTTGAATGTCCTTGCCTTCACATTGAACTCTAATTTATCTCCCTTAGGAGCCCTCGCTGACTCATATGTCCTGATTGGCATCTGCTGAGTTTTTTTTTTACATAGTATTTTCACCACCCTAATAAACCCCACAACCCACGATTCTTTTCCCTCTTAATTTGACAGAATCCACTTTTGGGTACAACACAATCCTAATTTAACAATTAATGAAGAAGAGTTCACTGTGTTATTGTTATATCACTACTGCAGAATAAATTTAATAAGGAAGCCCAAAATAATTACAGATGCATACTGCAATCTGAAGTGGAGTTTTTTTATTTATTATTTATTTACTTAAAAACAACCCAAGGTACTCGTATTTAACAGTTTTTTAAAGTGTACCCACCCTTTATACACACTTGCATTTTTCTATAGCCTCAGGCTTGCTGAGATAACCTGCAGAGAGGCTGCTGGAGTCACTGTTTTAGCACATAACAACAAAAGGTTACAGCAACTTTTCGAGGGCTGCACTTTTTCAAATAACTATTGAATTCAATTTAAAGATGAGCAACGTGTGAAATATCCCCATCCAAAAAAACATTTTCAAAAACATATTTTAGCTCGCTGACACTTTTTGCACTTGACTTCCTTTCTGTAGAGGGACTTCTGGATGACATATTATCCTGGCATGTAAATAGTTCCTTTCATCAGTGGCTTATTCACAGACAATTGCAGTTCTGGTTAGTGGCCCCAGCCTTTTCAGCAAATAACACCTTTCAAGTTTTATCCACTGGGTAAAATGTGTGCCGGTTATTGAGTTGGTAGGCCGGCATTGATTTTTTTGAGACTCTTTGAGCACTAAGCAGGGACTCTCAGTACTTTTAACTGCCAGCCATCCTTTTCTTCCTTTTTTCCGTCTTACATCAATCACATTGGTAATGTATTATGTCTAGCTCTACTTGCTGCTCAGTTGTAGTTTTCATTTTGTGATGGAAGTTAAAGATTAGAAAAACAAGTGAGGGGGTTCTGTCTTCTAGGGAGTTTGGTTTTGGAGTTTGTTTTATGGCTTCATTAGGTTTGAATGGATCTGAAGATGTGACATTTCTCAGAAGAGCCATGTCCTCAGCCCCTTCCCATGGAGACCTTATAGGATGGCGGTAGGGCTACAAAGTAAAGGAAAGGTTAGAGTCTGAAAGCCACTGAGCGGGATGGAAAACAGCAGCACAATATTGTTGAGAATTTGAAAGAGATCGAGCATACAAGAGAAAGAGAAAAGAAGATGCTCACAAAAGCCTGATGGAGTGATTGAAAAAAAAAAAGAATTGGGTTCCTGTGAAAGAGATCCAGGTAAAAAAGATGGAGGGATGAAATGAGTTTCTTGCATTTAAAAGAAAGTAGGGGTGAGGGCAAGGTAGTAGGCTATTCCCTAGTGGTGGAAGCATAACCTTTTATCACTCATAGAAAGAGTGTGAGGAGGTCTTGGCTTCAAGTTCTTAAGAAGAGCTGCTTACTGGCCCTTCACTGAATGGCAGCAAGTTTCCACTAAGAATACAAGCATTGGATTTACCAACTTACAATGTATCCTCTTGGTAAATGTTATGGCAGTTTTTTTGAAGCATAATGTTTATCAATGTTGGAAAGACTGGTAATTTAAAAAAATGTAATGTTGTTACTGGCCATGGCATGCTGAGAGTTGTGGACATGCCAGATCCAGCCACTCAAGAAAAAACCATAAAAAACAAGTACAAAATATAAAAGTGTATTTTAATATCAAAAAAATATTTAAGAAACAATATAAAGGGCACATACACATCCTACATACCACCAACAAAAAAACAAGAAAAAAAATACAACTTGGATATCAGCAGACTTCTTTTCATATTGCAACTTACTCGCTTGCTCTTCTATTCACAAACCCGGTATGCCGAACTAAGGCAACATAGTAGCATACGATGTCCCCGCTTATTTAACGGCTGGACACTGAGAACGTAATTGGCTTCAGTGCAGTCGGCAGGTGTAAGGAATCAGAGATACATATTCGCATCAGCACAGTGCACCCCACTGAGAGGGCAAAAAAAAAAAAAAGACTGGCAACACTTAAAAAAGTATTTCATTATAATAAGCTTGTGATTTTTAAATTTTTTTTATTAAATTGAATTTATTAAATTATTGATCATATGCAGTGCAGTACCGATTTATATTTATATGTTTTTTTTTCTGACAAAAACATCAAATGAACACTGCATACCATGTGTTTCCAGACGATTTCATAAAACGCGTTTTAGAAACTAAAAAATGACTGCTCCGGTGCAGCTAACACTGCTGATGCTAATACAGTTATGTTTTTAACCAAAAAGCATTAAAACATATGCAATGTAAATAGAAATATTTATATTACTGCTGAAAAAGGCTTTGTTGATTAATAAAAATTATGATCGATATTATAGATACTGCTGGTTTTGTAAACATACGCATTAGTAATTCCACATTTTTCTGTGGTCCAGACCTTTTCCAGACCTATTTTTTTATACCAGTTTGAAGCTGCGATATTAGAATTAATTCATGTTACATTATTCATAGATATGGAACAGACCCAAGTTAACTTAAGGATGTATAAATATGCTGTTAAGGGTTTCTGTGCCTTTCTACTCTTTTGTATGTGAACGACAACCCTATTGTCAACAAGATGATTAACATTTTTTGTCCCCTTCCCAAATGCACTTCCCACAAGAGACAGGCAGCAAAGAGTCAAAACTGCTAGAAAGAGCAGTATGCGTGGAGTGAAGATAGCGTATTGTTATACAATTGGTGCCGTAGTGAAGGCACATGATTGTGCATTGACTATCAAACAAACGTAAGACTTGCATAGACAGAATTATGAGCACAGAGGGTTTTTTTTGTGTGAAATAAAATTCAAACTGCTGTACCTCACTGCATGTATAGATCTATCACCATACATCTTTCTTTGATTGTCTCCTTGCTGGGTAATTATGACATTATCACAGTCTGGTGCACGGCAGCCACAGTTTTCTGCGTAACGTGAAACAAAATGGACCAAAAAGAAAGAGATCTTAATTGCAAATCCACTGGAGACAATCCAGAAATTGCTTAAGGTTCTTAAATGGTTTAGGCACTTTTTTTATGCTTCTTTATCTAGCTTTGGCACCGGATGTTGTTTTGTGAGTGAGCGTAAGGCCAAAGAATGGAAATGCTTGTTTCATTACCCATCTATCACTGTTTTGATTCAGCAAATTGAAGGATTGTGTAAACACTGACAGAATTAGTTTATCAGTAAAGTGTCTTCTGGCGTCGAGCTGCTACAGCTTTAGAACGGAGTTTAAGCTTATATTTTGGATCAATAATAATGTGTGAATAGAATCGTATTAATGGTGTCTTAATTTGAGCTTGGCCTGGTCCTTCTTATCCGCTGTTCTTTTCTGTGGCATTGCTCCAGGCTCTGTTACCTTTAACTGAATTTGAACCGGACAGCTTTGTCATTCTTGTGCAGTCCTTCCTGTTTCGTTTCTCAGTATTCCAGCCTGTCATCCTCTCTCTTTATTCTACCTTATTTTTCATTTTCTTCTGTCCTGTGTGTCCTCACAGGTGGCTTGACTTGCTTCATCTATTCCTTTTTCTCGTTTTTCCAGCCGCCCATTTCAATTCTTCTCTTCCCTTCAAAGGGGCATGCGAGGCTCTTGCCGTCCCACTCTCTCTCCCTCTGTCTCTCTCAAGGGAGTGAGGAGGGAGTGAAGGGGCAGCCTTGAAAGACAAAGATGAAAGAGAGAAGAGAAAACAAACAAGCAAACAAATGCCTCCAGTAAAATAGCTTTGTCTATTTTTGTTGTGACCAGGAAGTTATTCAGGAGGTGCAGATCAGGTAATCATTAAGCTTCAAGCTCTGAAATAGAATGAAGCCCTTTGATTAAATGCATTGCACTTACTAACAGTGTTCTCGTTTGAAACTGAGCTGAAAGACTGATGATGGCCCTCGATCCCAAAATATTTTTCAATGTAATTATGATGTGGTGCTTAAGCTGATTTGTGCTATTTAAAAGGAGGCATTTGACTCATCCTGGCAGTTTACCCACAATGGATAGTGCTTTGGAATAAAAAAGGTGTTTGCTACAGCTGTGTGATTGCAACCTAGAAAAAAAGTCTTTCTTTCGTAAATTCCCACTGGGTGTTAGGTTTCCAATGAAACAATTCCCAAGAAACTGCCACTGTGCTTTTGGGCTTGGTAACTATTTCTTTGTCTTGGTACATTTTATCATGTTCTCCCAGAGAGAATTTACTCTTGGTCTATTTACTCTCCCTGTGTTTTTCCATGTGGTGTGTTGTGCAAACACCTAATGGAGTCTGGTCAGAGGGTTATGCTTGGGTCTAATGAGGGCTACATCACAAAGCAGCATCACATGAGCTTATGTCAATAGCCCAGCCTTATTTACAGGCATGCACAATGCTGGGGCAAGAAGGTAATTAGACAGTGCGGCAGGGTGGTCAAAATGGTCTGCCCTGCATATACACCACCAGCTGCTCACTTTCACACACACAATTATAGACAATTACACACACACATATAACCACATGCACCGACATAGCTGCTGGAAAGACAGCATGACCTTCACTGTTGGCAAACATTTCCAAGTCTCTCCAAGCAGCTGGGCCAATAGAGACCCTTCTGTATGCCCATATCCACAAACACAGATTAGCAATTAAAACCATATGAAGATGAAATCTTCTAAAATTCTGGGTCATATTTGCCTTATGGAACATCAACATGATGTAAATCATGGAATACAATTTGGTTACCAAGTTTATTACAACCCCAATGGTAAGTTTGGACTCAGTTACTTTGTTGAATACTGTTTGATACTGAATCATTGCATCTTACCTAAAAGGGGAAGCTGTTGTCAGTGATAACAGTAATATGATGAAATTTATATTCTGCCACCCAAAGGGAATGGTGAGCCAGCCTCAGCAGGTTCAGAACATAATGACCAGATTCCCATAAAATGAATGTCACAAGAAGTCACCGAATGTCATTTTAGATAAATCACCAGTTTCTAAAATTGACATTGAATTTGGGAACACAGGTGAGCAAGACAGAAAGAAAGCCCTGGAATTCAGGTTGCACAAGCCACTGAGACAGCCCTGTATTATTACACCTACCCATAAATAACTGTCATAGTGGCATCACTGATCTGCAAGCCCTGAAATAATGCACATTGTCATTATATAATTATAGCACAGCTACTGTATATCAAATATGCTCTTATAAGTCTGTTAGTGACGTATATGTGATATGTCAACTTTCAAAAATATAAAACAAATGTGCTGTAAACTAGGGCTGTAACTACACAGTCATGACCAAACAAACGGACATATTTACACTATTTTCAGGGATGACATTCCTTCCAGAAGAATGTAAATAATGTGTGATGGATCATTATACCAAAATTGAGGTCTAAAAAATCATTACATTTCCCCTAAAATATATATATATATATATATTTTTTATGCATATCATGTTATACTCTGTCATGCGTACACGATTTGAGCACACCAATTGCTGTCCTGAGCCGTCTTGTGTACAGTCTGTGTAAAGTTAGAATGTTCTCACCATCACAGTGGGGTTTCTTTTAAACTCCCAAAATAGGTTTGTTGAACATGATAAAAAAAACCTTTTTTGCACAGTTTTTACAGTGTAATTTGGCAGGATGGTTCCATTGGGAATGGTTTTAGGCATAATGATAAATGAACCAAATCGGATATCTGAATTATGGAATCTCAGAGAAATCGATTGGCTGAAGAATCAATTCGCTGGACTTAAATCTAAATCTGCGGAAGACGGCTGTGATTTATCAGATCCTAGATTTGGACACTTACAGTTTTCCTCATAAGGGAAAATGTGTTTTTTTTCTGGGATTATACATTTCCTTTCGTGTTTTGTACCTTAAGTGTGCAGCACAGTATCTGGTGCACACTATTTGGTATGTTGGTAGCTAAACTGAGTGTCTGGTGTGCACGACTTAGTGCTTTTTGCTCCTGACAACCATAAAGACAATAAAAACAAAGATAACAGTTATGTTCTAAAAGAAGTTATGCATTTTTTTAAAGAGAGGCCATTTGGTTAAGAAAGTATCAATTATTTTAATATTCATTTGAGATTTTTTTGTATTGCTAGTGGATTAGTATATATATTTATCAAGTACAATATTGAAAAAGCATGGTGACAAATCGGTAATCTGGAATTTACTTTAACCTTTATTTCAAATCAAATCATATCTAATCAAGGTTTATTTATCACATACATAGTTATACACGGGACAGCTAGCATTACAATTGCTTAGACAATTTTTTCAATGACAGTTGAAAGAAAAAAAAAGGTTTAAATTATGAGTAAAAAAAAAAGCAAAAATATATAAAATACAAACTAGAAATAAGACATTTGATCCCCCAGTCTATGATATTTGTGGTTTATGCCTTATTTTAACAGTGATAGAAGGAATATCAAAAGAAAACACACCCTAATCTTAGTGAAGTTGTTACCTGCATGAGAGACACACCCATCCCAAATTGCCACCTGTATAAAAGGCCACCTGCCAACAGACTCAGTGACACTCCAACATCATCATGGCAAGTCTAAAGAGCTGTCTAAAGATGTCAAGGACAAATCTGTTGACCAACACAAGGCTGGAATGGACTACAAAGCCATAAATAAGAAGCTGGATAAGAAAGGGACAATCGACCTAGCTGAAGATATCACCTTGTGGGGTCTCTGATCATTAGAAAGGTTAAAGATCAGCCAAGAACTACACAGGAGGAGCTGGTTGATGATCTCAAGGCAGCTGAGACCACAGTCTCCAAAAAAGAAAACATTGGTAATACACTGAGACGTAATGGTTTAAAATCCTTCAGTGCACGCAAGGTTCCTCTGCTCAAGAAGGTTCACGTCCAGGCCCGCCTCAAGTTTGCCAATGAACATATTATTGACTCTGAGAGAGATTGGGTAAAGGTTGCTATGGTCAAGACTTTAGTTAAAATCAACTCATCGTGTTTGGCGGAAGAAAAATACAGAATATGACTTTAAGAACACCATCCCCACCGTCAAGCATGGTGGTGGAAATATTATGTTTTGGGGTGTTTTTCTTCTAAGGGCCCAGACCAACTTCATTGCATTGACAGGAATATGTATCGCAACATCCTGGGTGACAACCTCTTTGCCTCCGCTACGGCATTGAAAATGGGTCATGGATGGGTCATTCAGCATGACAACGACCCAAAACATACAGCCAAGGAAACAAGGAAGCGCATATCAAAGCACATCAAGGTCATTGAATGGCCTAGCTAGTCTCCTGACCTCAATCCCATAGAAAATTTATGGCGAGAGACGAAGCTTTTTTACACTTTATCTTGGCTGCTACATTATAAAAGAGAAGATTCTATACGTCACAGAACATGGCACGAAGGTAAATGTGTACATGCCGGACCCAACATGAGCGCGAGAACCACAAGACCACAAAAAACATTTTCCTCAGACAATGTAAGGCTAATATATGGCATGAAAGGGTGTACTTTATTGTGAATAGACCACGAGAGAAAGGTGTAATGGCACTCCGCTTGTGTGTTATGGCTAATAACCTCTCGTTACCATGGTTTATTCACAATATTGCACACCCTCTCATTGCATCACCCTTATTGCTTTATTAAAACCTTTATGCACACTGTCAGAAACTTAGCGATGTTTTAAAACAACCATGACCTTGTCCTTATGAAAGGCTGAAGACAATAACATGTTGATTCAATGAACATTCAATGATTGTTTTATTACATGGTAGGCATATCCATGTTAAACAATTTAGCTTTTCGCCTTTTTACCTCTGTGTGTGAGTGTACATGTTTGCATGAATGCTCCGGATTCTGTGTGTGTGTGTGTGTGTGTGTGTGTGTGTGTGTGTGTGTGTGTGTGAGAGCAATTTCATATGTGTATATGACGGGTAATTCTGAATAATGTCCCTCACGGCACCTCATACTTCTCAATTTGTGATTTATACCATAAATTGTGATCATAACAGAAAACAGTAACCCCTCTCATCGCTCCTGACATGTCGGAGTGACAAAAAAGATGAGAGACCTCAGAACAATTTCACCCCGTTTTCCTGAAGAAATATGAATAGCGGAGCCTTTCAGTGTAATTTTTTGAATATGATTCCTTATTTTACTGCAAACACTACATACATTTACAGGTCTGTGTCTACCTGGCTTAAACAAATGAGCTGTTTCAGAAGCTGAGGCTGCAAACACAGCTTTTCTTCCTTAATGGAGGAGCACTGGTGGATGTGATAATATGATTTTTGTCACATATTAAAACATATCTATTCAGGTTCACAGCATTCTGGGTAAATTGTTTTTTTTTTTTTATGAACTGAATTTGACCCTTTTTAAAAAAAAAAAAACTAAGCAACATAATAAAACTATTCTTTTTTGTTTTAGTTTTAGTTTTTTGTTTTAGCCATACAGAAAAGTGAATTGATCTGTAATTAGAACATAAACAGTATTCATCAGCTAATACTTATGATTTAAGGTAATACATATTATAATAAAATGCCATATATTAAAATTCAAACATGAAAACATTAAAGAAAACACAAAAAAATTGGTCATGGTTAATAAAGCAACAAGAAACAAGAAGGCATGCATTATTATTATTAAAAAAAAAATCCCTCTAACAACTCCTCTTTGCCTAACAACACGTTTTCCAGTGATTTATTCACAATCATGTGCAACACACTATACTATAAACACACTCTAATAAAAAGACAAGGTTTGATTCATAAATGTGTTTATTTAAAGCAAAATCGTTAACTGATTTTAACGTAATCCAGTAGTCCGGTTTCTAAAAGTGAACGCTGATCGCTGAGTAACAGGTTTCCGGTTCCTCTAAAAATCAAATACCACCAAATTATAGAACGCAGTTAATAAAAATTTTTAAAAAAAAATGAAAATAATGTATTGTATGATGAAAATGTGAAGCACTCAGAGGTGTGCATTACTGTCAGTAATGTCAGGAGGGACAAACTGCTCAGCCAATAATATTTAAGGACAGGAAACACCTGTTTTATAATAAATAGGATACAGATGCACAGGGTTGATACAGCACCCTGGAGCAATGAGGGTTAAGGGTCTTGCTCAAGGACCTACAATTGTAACTTCTGTGAACCTGGGATTTGAACCCACAACTCTTAGATTGATATTTCAACACCTTATGCACTGAGCTACCACTCCCTAAAAAAATTACCTATTACAAATTATGACAATCAAAGGAGATTTACCACAATGCGTCATGAGCTCTGAACCGTGACATGGTTCCACCATTCATGTCAGTGTCTGCACCGCTACTACTGCACGTGGTTATGGGTAGTTCTGATTTGAGTCTGAACGCCAACAGTCAAGTTCATTAATATAACAAAACAAGTCCAAAAAAAAAGATATTTTAAAGCTATGCAGACCAAGGGAGCAAACAGGTCCAACTTGGCAAAGCATCCCACCCAAAACTAAATAACGGCCGATTAGTGAAATGATAGATAACATAATTAGCATTTTGCTGATATCACCCACAACTCAAATAAGGGAGTTTCATTGTGACAAGTAATCTTTTTCCACCAGTTGAGTTTAACAAGGAATTTAGGGGCAGTAGTTTTACTGGCTATATATTTCTATATATGTGTGTACGCTGTTATACAGCCCATGACGTAAAAGGTGCTGAAAGTCAGTATGAAGATCAGCAACACCAGGTAATTATTACGTGTACATTTTTGTCAATAGTTATTTCTATTACCATAAAATGCATTTAGTGGAGCTCAGCTCTCTTTAGTTGCGTATTGATTTCATTAAACACTCTTCAGTCAGTGAGATATTTTTGCAATGTTGAATGTCAAAGAAATTAGAAAGAAAATAGAAAAAGGAATAGAAAGGCCATTAAAAAGCATTTAGTTTGTTTAATAATAATAACAATAATACAAACTATAATGATGATGAATGGGTTTTAAGTTGCATTGAGACATGAAAATACATTGACTTCAGCATTGTAGCTACAATTCAGTAATCTGTATACGTAAATACTTTGTAGACAAACGTTTTATATCTACGCATTACACCTATAATAGCTTTTTAAGATTGATTTTTTTTTTTTAAATACAGATTTTTTAAGATGGTTTAAATTTTAATATTACTTGAGCAGTCAGACCATGATGTTGAATGAGATAGTTTGGCTCACAACGATCATTACACATCATTCTAAAGATATTTGATTATGCCTTTATGGACCTTGCTTTGACCACGGTCCAGTTAAGAACATTTACATTAACATAAGCGTTTATCCAAAGGGACTAACAGATGAGAGAACAAAACAAGTCAGTGGTTAATGAAAACCCAGCTACACTGTAGTATAATCAAACCTGATCATTATATGATCTAGCTTCTAGATTTTTTTTTCCATAGCAAGTTGAAACGAGAAAAAAGACTTGCCTTATAATGTTTCCATGAAGTTAAAAGCAAACAGTTATCCAAAATGCATTGATATAACTTTATCTGCAGAGTTAAGTTACTTTAATATGCCCTGTACTCATGGCGTCAAAACGGGTCCAAAAGTTTTGTGAACTCAAAAACAGAATTCGTAAGCAATTTTCTTCGTTGCACATTTT